>JBCFYV010000216.1:0-104411 GCA_039000515.1 Timema cristinae
AGACAACCATCTCAGTTGTTGGGAAATTCAACAGAGCAATGCTGCTCTGAGTGGCTGTTGACTTAACTAAAGAGCTCGATTACACTGGCTCACATTATACACATCTTAGGGTTCGGCCAGACTGCCAAGCGTGCGAGCGAGCGCGCGAGCGAGCGAGCGAGCGCGCAAGCGACTGGGTGGCCAAACTGGCGAGCGCGCGAGCGAGCGAGCGAGCGCGTAATTAGCGGACCCTAGTTAGATTATTATTAGCACCGCGTCTTACTACCCGTTCGGGTTATACGCACTTACGCTAATGTGTAATGGTAGGGTTATTGTGAGATGAAATGAAGGACCTACAGTTTAACGTGGAATCCGAACCACGGTGGTGGCCTGGCATTCCCTACATTCACAAGATGTCTTGTCAGAGGTGAAGGAAGGGTTTGGAAATAAGATAAATCTGTGCCGGGACCGAGGATTGAACCCCGGCTGCCAGCACAGAAGTCTGACACCTTACCCCTAGACCACTAGGTCACCGCCCCCCCCCCTCCCCCCTAGTTAGAGAAGATGTCTCTGTCAAACACACTTAGTACATCTCTGCTCCTCGAAAATTCTTACAGAAAATATTGTGTATTTATAAAAAAGAAAAAAGTAGAAGTGCATCCAATTAATAAATTGAGAAATGCGTATGGTACTGTACTGAAGTGTTTTAAAATCAGATTTGCCGCACCAGTGGCAGAATGGTGCGTTGCACTCGATAACTTTTGACTAGGAGGCAAAGGTTCGAATCTTGGCTCAGTGAACTGAAGGTGATTTTTAAAACTTATTTATTGTTGTGGTTTTTTCATACTCTCTCCAAACTAATGGTGATTCTTATTTGTAAAGGCCTACTTTGATTATAATATTGAAGTATTTTAACATATCGGGTTTACATATATACATTAAACTATTTATGGTCTTACCAATTAAATGAGGCCATTATTATTATTATTATTATTATTATTATTAGCACCGCATCTTACTTCCCGTTCGGGTTATATGCACTTACGCTAATGTGTAATGGTAGGGTGACTGTGAGATGAAATGAAGGACCTACAGTATAACGTGGAATCCGAACCACGGTGGAGGCCTGGCTTTCCCCACATTCACAAGATGTGATTAATACACGTCTTGTCAGAGGTGAAGGAAGGGTTTGTAAATCAGATAAATCTGTGCCGGGACCGAGGATTGAACCCCGGCCGCCAGCACAGAAGTCTGACAACTTACCCCTAGACCGCCAGGTCACCGGGCCATTAATAGCAAGTGTGTTAAACCTATCACTGATAGAAAAAAGTCAAATATCATGTCAAAATGAGAAGTTTCCCCAGCACTCAATGAACCAACATACAATAATATTGCCTAGCGCCTGTAAACTAGACTGTACCGGGTCGAGCGCGCGCGCTTGAAAAATAGAACCAGTTCTATCTTTCAAGCGCGCGCGCTCAGTCGCTCGCGCGCTCGCTCGCTCGCTCGCTCCAGTGTGGCCACCCCCATTACAACCAATGTGTTCTATTTTATATTTTAGTCGCTCGCGCGCTCGCTCGCTCGCTCGCGCGCTCAGTCTGGCCGTACCCTTAGGCTCTTTTTACTAGACTGAAAGTATTGTAGTTATGATCATTTTCTAACTCGAAATAGTTATTTATCTTTAAGACTTTTTGTGTCATTTAACACGATAACATATCTGTAGGTGAATTGGGTGGTTTTTATCCTACTCTTTTCCAATTATTTATAATCCTTCAAAAGACTACGTTCAAATTATCCACACTAAATATTGTAGGCTCATTTCGTGTTTATGTTGATACGTTCATTAAATCTACGTTTTTCAAAAGTATCTTCATCGAACTAGGCTATTAATAGCAAAAGGAATATTTATAATATGAGAAAACATTATTTCTATTCACACTTCCAACTTCAATATATTATAATACTATATAAGGTGCCGTATATGATTTTTCTTTTTAAAGTTGGTCGCCGGTAGCTTTAATTTTTAATTTTGTATCCTGGAAGTTTTAAAAGCTATTTAACGATAGTTTCATATTCTATATTCATTTTACTTGCATATTATAATTAGATATTTAGTCATTTTTACAAGTGAAGAATTCGACTTTCGTTACTCGTGAAAGGGACAAAAAGTATTTGTAAAACCTTTTATTTTCATAATATGTAATTGTCAGAAAAAGCCAAAGTTACCGCGAATAGACTATCAATAATTATCTCTTTTAATTACATTTAAGTACCGCAATAAAATTAGAAAATAAATAAATCAATCAACGTAGAGTGCCAGGCCTCCGCCGTGGTTCGGATCCCAAGTCATCTCACAATCGCCCTAACATTAAAAATTAACGCAAGTCCGGGTAGCAAGACGAGGTGCTGATAATAATAGTAATAATAATAAGTCAACGTGTCTAAAATTTGTTTGGTCATAAAATTAATACTACTTACTTAGTAAGTCTGTAATAAAATAACTTTCCATTTTTTTCCCCAATTGTTTTTAACATTAAAAGGTGGTGTATTTTTCTCCATATCTTACTACCCATCCGATCTAAGGAAATATTTTTTTAGCACCCCGTCTTACTACCCGTTTGGGCTATAAGCTTATATTTTTGATTGAGGGATTATGAAGGTTATATTTATAGGAAGTGTACCCGAATTTGCGTGGAGGGAGAGTGGAAAACTATTTGATAAAAAACCTCAATGTCCCCGACCGAGATTTTACCTTGATTTCCCCGCCATCAGCAGTCTAATCTACTCCGAAAGTAGCACCTTAGACCATGCGGTCACAGAAGAAGCGGGTCTGAGAAGATTTAATCACACTAATAAGTTGTGAGGAATAGGATAAAATGTATAATAAATGTACCCAAATTAGCGTGAGTGGATGGTTTGGAAATTATTAGGAGAGAAAAAACATCTGTACACCTGGCTGGGATTCGAACACCAACCTTTCAGTCACTGGCAAAACATATTATACAAATCTAACGTTTTGTCCATGTGTCCAACAATGTAGTTATGTTTTTAAGAGTGACTTAGAGGTAGTGCACTAGCATTTGAGTAAAGGGAGAGTGGAAAACCATTTATGAAAATCAGCTTCAGTATATTCACCCTGGATTTAAACACCGAACTTCCCGTCATCAGACTATCGGACTGAACGAGACTCATGCCTTTGTCCATGTGCGTGTTTTAACTTTAGATAAACCTAACCTATATGTACCTAACCTTGCTCAAATGAGGCAGATTAATTTAGTTTAGCGATTAAGGCTGAGCCTACCTCTTGATTTTAATCTCATCGTTAACCTATTATTAACTGGCTTCGGTGGCCACATGGTCTAAAGCGCTAGTCTCTTGTTGGATTTGAGTGTCGGAGATGGGGAGATAAGGCGCAATAGAGAGGTTTTTCCTAAATGGTTTTCCACCTCTCCCCCACGTAAATATGGGTGCACTTTCTCTAAATTAAACCTTCCAATTTCCTGACACATTAGAGTAATTAGTAAATAGGTGTATAAACCGAACGGGTAGTAGAACGTGGTGCTAAAAAATATATATAATATATGTATTTTGTTGGAAAGCTACTGTGCTTTTTGAAACTACCATTCATAATAGAACAAAAGTATCTGGAAACTTTTATCAATCACTTTGGCATTTTTATTGAAAACTTACTACCAAAGTTCTAAAACTTCAATAAATGTGCGAGATTATTTATGTGGCAATGCAAATATAGTGGAAAATACCTAACAAAGTGTTTTTTTTAGAACTATAAGCTATCAATTTCAGAAAATACATTATTTTTACCAACAATTAATAAAATGCTAAAAAAATGCCTAAACAGTTTAGTCACAGCTTCAAGATAAAGTTATATTTTTACCAGATTTATAAATAGTAAAAAAAAAGGTTCCTTAGTTTTCTATTGACCAAACTGTTTGTAATGGCCCTGCAGTGCCTTAAAAAAATTACATTTATTTTAATATAAAGAGAAGGATATTGGAAGTAAAAAACACTAAAAAGTGTGTAAACGATATTGTAAACCCAAGGAAGTGGTTACGAGATGAAGGCTGTTTTTAATAACGATGTAGGAGATTTAGTGGACGGCGATGAAATCTGTGTGGTGACGAGATATATCACGTGAGCATAAGTTTAAAAAAAATGAACGCGTCTATTTATTACACAGTGTCATACGCAACACGTGTGTAGGTCCGGCTGTCTGTCGTTAGAGTCTACAGCTTCAATAACGCCCGTGACATATGATCTACTATCAATAATCTAACACTTTAGATCTCAAGAGCACGGGCCTTGGTAGTCATCCACAAATCACGCTATAGTATGATTTTGGTAGGAAGAACAGTAGAAGTTAGTTACTAAAGTTACTAAAACAATTTTAATATATTCATACATCATGTCATGCTACTCTCAGCAGTCACTTTTAATAGATATTATTAATACCTATAAAATAACACTAATAATATGATGAAATATTACCAATGTTGGCCACAAACTAATATATTTGAATTTTCTCTACTGTTCTTCCAACCAAAATCAGGTTATACGTTGTCGAGACACGATGAAGAATGTCTACTACATGTGGGAGGGGAGTATATCAGTGTTACATAACACACATCTTGTACTTTAATTGTTCGTAGCTAGGGTCTGACACTAACTCAGTCAGTGGCGTGTCTATCTATTGAGTTAAGGGCCCCCGAGTTCGATTCCTCGCATGGCCAAACATGAATCATTGGTGACATGTGAGTTTTCCTTTTAACGTTGATGAATTACCGGCCAAACACTGGATGTTGTGTCGTCCTAGATCTAAAACCGAAAACTTCGGGTGGGTTCACATGTTCACTGAATAACAAGCGCAGAACCGAGAGGTGGCCACGTGACGAGCTCTGATCCAATCATAAGGTTTCCGCCTCATCGGTGCGAGTTGTTTTGCTTCCTCCGCTCTGCCTGAGATGTTCGGCACAGGAGAACCAACCATCTCAAATCAGTGCGCATGCGCTGTAGAGCCAACAGCAGCTTTGCTCTTTGTGCGGAGATTTGAAATAACCCGTTGATGTAAAGCTTGTACGATGTGTTGGATTGAGCCACGACACAGCGTAATAATTTGAAAACATCCACCGGGAGAATGATCTAGAATATATGTGGGTCTACCACTAGAAAATAAAATATGTTTATAATCTCAACTGTTTTATGTTTTCTTTGCAATGCATCATGGGTCAACTTACAGCATGTGAATTACTTACTGCACCCCTCAAATAGATTCTGCTTTCTATTTTCGGCGAACGTGTAAATCAAGCTTTAATCGTGTAATGATAATCAGTCGGTTTAGAAAGTGCACGTTAAATATTATTATTATTATTATTATTATTATTATTATTATTATTATTATTATTATTATATTATTAGCACCGCGTCTTACTACTCGTTCGGGTTACATGCACTTACGCTAATGTGTAATGGTAGGGTGATTGTGAGATGAAATGAAGGACCTACAGTTTAACGTGGGAATGCCAGGCCTTCACCGTGGTTCGGATCCCACATTCACAAGATGTCTTGTCAGAGGTGAAGGAAGGGTTTGGTAATCAGATAAATCTGTGCCGGGACCGAGGATTGAACACCGGACTCCAGCACAGAAGTCCCCTAGACCGCCAGGTCACCCCACGTAAATACTTAAAATAAATTAGAATGAAAAAAAATCCTCGTTAGTAAACATTATTATAGATAACTTCCGAATTTGAGTACAGTAAACTTGTGCTTACCCGAGAGTATTAGTACAGTGGAATACACGAATAATAGAGAAGCACGGATCATAGAATATACAACTTTTTATTTAATGTTGGCCTTTCGTGACGTGAGAACCAGAAGGTTCTATTTTCATTTTTATTTTCCAGCCATTTTGTATCTATGCTTCATATTTTTCTCACACATCCTTTTTGTCAATCAAATCAGCTGTTGAGATATGGGTAAGGAAATTTAGTTTTATGGGTAAGTAATTGGCAACTCTGGGAACCAAATGGTTATATCTGCATTCACCTGTATTGTATATATATTATTATTATTAGCACCGCGTCTTACTACCCGTTCGGGTTATACGCACTTACGCTAATGTGTAATGGTAGGGTGATTGTGAGATGAAATGAAGGACCTACAGTTTAACGTGGAATCCGAACCACGGTGGCGACCTGGCATTCCACACATTCACAAGATGTCTTGTCAGAGGTGTAGGAACGGTTTGGAAATCAGATAAATCTGTGCCGGGACCGAGGATCGGACCCCGGCCGCCAGCATAGAAGTCTGACACCTTACCCCTAGACCACCAGGTCACCTTGTATATATAACATTAGTGTGATTTTATTAAGTGTATTACTATTGATATAATATTAAGAAGTTGTTGTTCTACAGACATAGATAGACAGTAAGGGATCTGAATATATCCCAAAACAGACAAAGCATAGAAAGAGCAAGTTGAATTACCCTCAAAGGTAAGTTCAAACGCTGTTATTTTAGTCGAACGCAGTCGTTGTCAAACTGTGGTAGAGTACGTGAGCAGCTCTCAAAGGAAAACTGACAAAACGTGTCGGGAAATTTTCTAGGTGACCGAGGGAAATGTTCTCCATTGATTATTGGGGAAATTTGATCGTGGGTGTACATTAATCTTTTAGTCATGACCCAAGAGGTTCGAGTTGTATTAGCCACCTTAGCTAGGTTTTATCTGAGGGGTGAGACGGGCTCTTAAGACATCTTATTAGAGCTATATTACCTAAGTTAGGTGCTATCTGTAACTCTATAAAATAAACAAGATATAGAACGTGGCGGCGTCTAGTTTCCCAACCGATGCGTCGTGGCGCCGCATCAATGGATATTGGATGTTCCTTTCCTCCGAGTTTTTTTATAACATAAAATTCAATCTTTAATTTAAACTTGGGTTTTTTGTTGACCTTTTCTCTGCCTTCTTCACGTGTTAATACCCATCCATGCTATCCGAATATTTATACAAATAAAGTAGGGATAAAGCACAGAGCGAGGTGCACACGCATTTGCGTTTAGGTTAGAGTGGGAAACTGTTAGGTAAAGTAATATATTACACCCGGATAGTATTTGAAACCCGATCCCCCCCGTCAACGTTAAACCAGAATAAACTAGACTGACGCCTTGGTTCATAAATGTATAAATGTAGATACCTTTTTAAAAGCAAGAATAAAATGTTGGGCACAATTAAATGTACGGAAATTCCTTTTTTTAGCACCGCATAGTTCGTTTACACGTCTATGTACTATTTATGCTAATACACAAGTTTAAGGAATATTAAATTTAGAGGAAATGTACCCAAATTTGCGTGAAGATAGTTTGGTAAAATCTTTTAAGGAAAACCCTCCCCCCACCCCTTTATTCCCAACTGGGATTCGAGCTCTATTCTTCCTGTCTTCGACAGTCTAGTCTATTGCGAGAGTAGCGCCTTTGACTATGCAGCCATCGATGTGGGTAAGAATTGTTATTCTTTTTAAGAGATAACTATACACACTTACTTTCTTTTTGGTTGTTTAACGTTCATTTTTTTTTAGACAAGTATAATTGAATGGATCTTTCTCTGGAAGAGGGATGAGAAGGGTATTATAGAAGTAAATGCACCTGAATTTTCATGGATACAGTATAATATGGAATGTACAGTTCTATATATAATTTTTAAACCGTTTATTTTAGGTATTTTAAGCGCACTTTATGAACCGACATGTCAGCACACAACAATTTCTATGCGCGAGAGCGAAAGGGCCTACCAATTTTGCCGGGAAAGGTATTTTCACATACTTTCTGGGGTTCTTTTATCTTTCACAATAGACTTGGGACCGACGGCTTTACTTCCACTCCGAAGGAAGTTGTGCTACGGATATTTATCGCTCAATAAAAACCAATCGAAGCCGGTTGGGTTTGAACCGACTAACATCGAGTCTTGCGGCCCTAAAAACTTATTTCCAGTGTAACTTATCCCCGAAGCTCCATTACATCGTGAGCGCGACTCCTCGGGTCACGTGACCCAACATGTGTGATTTGCGGCTGTATATATTTTGTCAGAGACTAGTTTTGGTTTTCGGTTCCTTTGTATTTAATAACCGTCCGTCTGGATTGCGCCTGAAAGTAATCGCAGGGATAAACCTAAAATTATAATATGAAGGACCTTACCTAACAGCTAGAAACGATACAGTACAATTGTCATAGGAAGGACCGTGTCTGAAATATTACAGTCCTATCTTAATATGAAGAACTTTAACTTCTTCAAATTTAATTATTTATTTCAATATATAGTTAAATACCTGTCCAAAATCTTGCTGTTGTGTTTGATTTAGTATTGGTATTGAAAACAGCCTCAATTAACAATAAAATATTTAATTAATTTTGTTAAATATATATTTATTTGGATATCTATGGGTCAATATTATGTTGATTTAGTTTAATTTATTAAAGTTCTTTAAACTTCATTTGGCCAGAAATATTTTAAACTTTAAAAGTGGGCAGTATTTGTTTTTATACGTAGCACATTTTATTCACAGGTATCGATTAATAATAAAAAAATAAGTTGTATTAATGATTTGTTTTAAGGAAATCTTGAGAAAACTTAAAACGTTTAGTGGTATTTTTCCAGTAGCTCAGAGGCTGTTATAAGGTCAGGGTTAAAATACCATTCGAGTAGAACACGAGATTTGACTTGACTTTCCTCAGTCTTTCTCCTCGCTAATACGGGTGCACTTTC
This sequence comes from Timema cristinae, assembly GCA_039000515.1. Classification (NCBI taxonomy): domain Eukaryota; kingdom Metazoa; phylum Arthropoda; class Insecta; order Phasmatodea; family Timematidae; genus Timema; species Timema cristinae. The sequence continues at coordinate 8,753 of JBCFYV010000216.1, forward strand.
TATAAGAAACCCTTCCCATCACTTCTTATACAAACCATTGTGGTGGGAATATAGGAAACGCAAGAAAGGGGGAGTGTTTATGTAATTTTAATGGCAAAATCATTTGTTTCTGCAAAAATAAATATATTTCTCCAGTAGAACTATTAGGTATAAATTTCTCCACATGGTGATATAAATAGTTATTAAATATCTATCATGAGAAACTTTTTAAATGAAGATAATAAGTTATCAAATTCCATGACACCCCTAGACAGACATTCAAGAACAGACCTAAAAAAAGTGTTTCTACCAAAGATGTTTTAACTTATTTTAACAAAAACAGTTTTGCTGTAAAAACCTCAAAAAACACTGATCTTCTCTCGTCCCCTAAATCCTATTTATTTGCCGGCCTATAGAGAGGATAAAAATGTCTGAAATTACGTCAATTTATTTTTTATGCCCGCGTCTTACTACCTGCTCTAGTTATATGCTTAGGCCTACATGATAATTACTTTAATGGGGTATGGATGAAGAAGGGAGCATTTATTAGCGAGAATCTACCCGCATTTGCGTGGAAAACCATTTAGTAAAGACCACCCTCGGGGATTAAAAACCCTGATCTACCAGCAGTCAAACAAATTGTAACTCTCCATTAGTGTTATCTCGCCGCGGTCCAACTCCGTGGGACAGAGTTAAAACATGGCAGGAACAAACTTACTAAAATATATATAACATGTTACTACATTATTATTGTTATTTTAGAGGTACTGATAATATCAAAAATGACGGCTGTAGATCATGATTTTACATATAAATATATTAAAATTATTCTAGTGTATTTGATCCCTTGTTACATCTAGATCCTAGTGTAGATCTAAAATGAGCTCCAGATGGATAAATACAACATGTTTACACTTCAGAATAATAATGTTACCCTCCAAATATCCCATATTCCGTTGGGGATATAGATCCCCTTCTGTGCTAGAATGGTCTAAGGCAGGGATGTACAAACTTAGAGAGGCTCAAATGGAAAAGAGGGCGGGAGGGGGAGAATTGGTGGACTTTAGGACTAATTCATTAAGTTTTCTTTATATATATATATATTATATATATATATATATATATATATATATATATATATAAATAGATGGCATGGAAATGACATACCCCTTAGTGTGTGAAAGAGGGGGGGGGGGGGATTCGCAAAAGAGAAGAGAGATGCTCATCAGCAAGTCCGTTTATAATCTAAGAGAGCACTTTCCCTAAGTCTCGTGGCTTTTAAACAATTGTGCCCGTGAATATGAGGATGCAGAGTCATTTATATTGGACATGGATCTACCAAGTTTGGAAATGTTGAGGGTCAGGGCGGAAACACATCCCAATTATTTATCCGGCGGGGCTGGATTTAACGCATCAAGTTCCTACGGGCCCGCCCTCGTTTGTCCATCTCCGATCTAAGGCGTCACACTCGATGACAAATCAGGGTTCGAATCCCGGCCGGGTCTACTGAGAGTGTCTTTCCCTTACCACCTACCGAAACAGATTGCCAAACGCTCACTGGTTGAGTTACTTCAAGGAACTTGATCTGTTATGTTCTATGGATCACTCACTGGGTGCTGCATTCTACTATGAGACGACTGCAGGCTTGCGTTTAGGACAAAGGTGGACATTTTGACACTTCCTATAATTTTACTGGAGGACAAACGAGACTTGCTCTACAACAAAGTCAACTGGGACACATCTTTGGGAGTTTTTAAAATCTCTTGTCCGCCGCTGAAGTGCCCCTTCCCCCCTCCCCAAGTTGTGCTACACCCTGTGGAGTAGATTCAGAGGTCAGCCAATCCCCCATCCGACTAACTACTCATTCAAACACCGGGAGATTTTCCTAGCACCGCGTCCTACTACCCGTTAGAGTTATACGCTTACGTACTAATTGCGCTAGTGATTTTTGGGATTAGGAAGGTTATATTTAAGGCAGTGTACCCGCATTTGCGTAGGGGAGTGGAAAATAATTTTGAAAAAACCATCCGACCGAGATTCGAACCTCAATGTCTCCATCATCGACAATCTAATCTAGTCTAATGTGAGAGTAGCGCGTTAGACCACGCGGCCACCAAAGCGAAATCACTTGGTGATTAGTCGACTCCCGGGATGGGATTATAAATAAGGCACTAAAATCAAAAACCTTGTTAAAGGATGCCAATAAAAAGAAGGTAAAATAAATTGTGATTTTTTTTTTAAATAGTCAGTTCATGAAGACGATTAGAAATTAATAAGATATGAGCAAACATAGACAAAATTTTTACTTTTTCCGTCTTATAGCTGGCACTGTCAAATTTGACAGCTTAAGGACACACGTCTTGGTGAAAGAATATCATATTTAAGGAGATTTATAGAAGTAGATATAAACGCAACTGCCCGCTTCGCCCATCTCTTACCTACACAATTTTACTTTAATGGGCTAAGTAAGAGCTGGGTGCTGCAAACAGATGGTCCTGCTTTATTTCTGTTAAAAACTTTCGGAACCGTCAAATGAACCTTAGTGGACCGCACCCAAATCTAGCACGATTAATTCAATAGGATTACAGGTGGGCACGTGGGCTAGGGCGTCAACCATTCCTGGTCTGCCAGTGGCAGATTGGCCGGGGTTCAAATCCCCGATTGGTCTCCAAGGGTTCATCTTAAATTGTTTTACCCACTCTCCATTCACAAATTCTGGTAAATTTTTTCAAAACTCCACTTTAATCACCTCCGCCCTATTAGTGTAGGCCTAAATATACAGAACCCGACATACGCACGCTCACTCATGACTAGTGTGTTCCATTCCAAACGAAAAGTAATTCCACGAGTATCTGGCTCGATTCCAGCCGAGGGTAAAATGCAGCAATTGAAAATCTACTGCACTCTCCTTTTTATTAAGTTAAATTATGGTTCGTACATGTAAATATTGTTAATTGTTGAGTTATGAGACGGGAAACATCTACGTTAGTCACCCACACGCGTGATCACGCAGTCAAAGGAGTCACGTTTGCAACATCAAGGATTGCTGGTGAACGAGAAGTCGAGAATGGTTCAAATGTGATTTTTACTATTGTTTTCCCATACTCTCTTAACGCTAATGCGGGTACACATTTTATCAGCTATCTTCTCAATTTTAACTCTTTAGATAGCCTTTGTTAAAGGAAATAAAAAGTCTACACGTGCATAATTTTGAATCACAGAAATGTTTTCCAACTTAAAAGCAATATAAAAATATGGTTATCAGAAGTAATACAACTTTAGCTGCGGAAAAATGTAGCCAAGCGTTAAAGTATGCAAGGTGATTAATTCTTGTTAAAAATGGATAGATAGCTATAAAACGTGTACTTTTGTAAATGAACAAACATCAAACGATAAACTTTAAAACAGAATAAATTACAACACACTTAATAAAGGAGAAACATGAGTTTCCTGAAAATAACCTATATTAACTTAATACAATTTCTAATAGGGAAATAAACATAAAATACCTACTTTTCCAGGTCCAGTGTTATGATTGTATGGAATAGACACGAGATATTGTTAACACCATGAATGATAAAAGGTTCCATTCAACCTTGATGTGTTAGAGGCGTCTACACAATTCACATGGTTTACACAAGTGTGGAAGAACTGGCTTAATTTAAATATTCCTAGAGTAGTCATTATTTAAAAATGAAAATTAAGTGTTTCGTTTTAAGTGTTTCAAGTTTAAATTGTCTCCCCAGTCTGTGAAACTAAATACTATTTAGGTATTTTTGATGACATAAGACGCCCACTAAATATTTTGAATCTCTACATTTAATTTATCTAGCATTATATTAATTTATATTAGAGCATTCACGTGTTTAAAAAGGATCACTTTGCCCAAGTAATGCATAAAGAGTATGTATTCTTTTATAATTAGTTTCAACTGCTCCGAAGAATGTCAAAATGACTGGATATATCACATTACATTTCCTCACAGACAAATGTTCAGTTAAACGGCGTAGGTGAAAAAAGAAAAACTATAAAGTAGACTGCAAGAAAGTATTTCGATCACGAATTAATTGTCCCATATATCTAACCTACTTTACTTGAATAAGTTAACTCACTTGAAAGAATGTGTCAGTATTAAAATCAATTACAATTTTAACTTACCGTTCGAATGCTCCCTCCTGCCTGGGACTTACACAGTATACTAACACAACCAGATCCAGTATAGTACAATAGTACACTAAATTGAGAATCTCTCTGACAGCGACAAATATTCAGTTTTAAAAATAATGCATTATGGGTAATATACAGGTAGTGCAACCTACCGAACATTTCATGCAGCAAAACTAGATGTGAACATAACAAACACAGCCTTCTAGTAGAGAAATTCAGAGCTTCGAAACGCAAATATGATCAATTAATTATTATTTTTAATAAGATAATAGAGAGAAAACTTGAATCACGATGAGGTGTAAATTAATTATATTATGGCGAGAATGATTTTGATTAAAATATAATTGTTGACTCATTCCTATGCTATATAACCTATCCTATATAACTCAATTTATCAAAACTAAAACTGAACATGGTTTATACCCATTCTACCATCTAAAAATCTTAAACAAACAAACATTAGGACGAAATCAAAATTCAGGTGTCACAGGCCGGTGGTCTGAAGTGGCACAAGTCGGTGGTGTGAAGTGTCACAAGTCGGTGGTCTGAAGTGTCACAGGCCGGTGGTCTGAAGTGTCACAAGTCGGTGGTATGAAGTGTCACAAGTCGGTGGTATGAAGTGTCACAGGCCGGTGGTCTGAAGTGTCACAGGCCGGTGGTGTGAAGTGTCACAAGTCGGTGGTGTGAAGTGTCACAAGTCGGTGGTGTGAAGTGTCACAAGTCGGTGGTATGAAGTGTCACAAGTCGGTGGTATGAAGTGTCACAGGCCGGTGGTCTGAAGTGTCACAAGTCGGTGGTGTGAAGTGTCACAAGTCGGTGGTGTGAAGTGTCACAGGCCGGTGGTCTAAAGTGTCATAGGCCGGTGGTCTGAAGTGTCACAAGTCGGTGGTCTGAAGTGTCACAAGTCGGTGGTCTGAAGTGTCACAAGTCGGTGGTATGAAGTGTCACAGGCCGGTGGTATTAAGTGTCACAGGCCGGTGGTCTGAAGTGTCACAGGCCGGTGGTGTGAAGTGTCACAAGTCGGTGGTGTGAAGTGTCACAAGTCGGTGGTGTGAAGTGTCACAAGTCGGTGGTGTGAAGTGTCACAAGTCGGTGGTATGAAGTGTCACAAGTCGGTGGTATGAAGTGTCACAGGCCGGTGGTCTGAAGTGTCACAGGCCGGTGGTCTGAAGTGTCACAGGCCGGTGGTCTGAAGTGTCACAAGTCGGTGGTCTGAAGTGTCACAGGCCGGTGGTCTGAAGTGTCACAGGCCGGTGGTCTGAAGTGTCACAAGTCGGTGGTGTGAAGTGTCACAAGCCGGTGGTCTGAAGTGTCACAAGTCGGTGGTGTGAAGTGTCACAGGCCGGTGGTCTGAAGTGTCACAGGCCGGTGGTCTGAAGTGTCACAAGTCGGTGGTGTGAAGTGTCACAGGCCGGTGGTCTGAAGTGTCACAGGCCGGTGGTCTGAAGTGTCACAGGCCGGTGGTCTGAAGTGTCACAAGTCGGTGGTGTGAAGTGTCACAGGCCGGTGGTCTGAAGTGTCACAGGCCGGTGGTCTGAAGTGTCACAAGTCGGTGGTATGAAGTGTCACAGGCCGGTGGTATGAAGTGTCACAGGCCGGTGGTCTGAAGTGTCACAGGCCGGTGGTCTGAAGTGTCACAATTCGGTGGTGTGAAGTGTCACAAGTCGGTGGTGTGAAGTGTCACAAGTCGGTGGTGTGAAGTGTCACAAGTCGGTGGTATGAAGTGTCACAAGTCGGTGGTATGAAGTGTCACAGGCCGGTGGTCTGAAGTGTCACAGGCCGGTGGTCTGAAGTGTCACAAGTCGGTGGTGTGAAGTTTCACAAGTCGGTGGTGTGAAGTGTCACAAGTCGGTGGTGTGAAGTGTCACAAGTCAGTAGTCTGAAGTGTCACAAGTCAGTGGTATGAAGTGTCACAAGTCAGTGGTCTGAAGTGTCACAGGCCGGTGGTCTGAAGTGTCACAGGCCGGTGATCTGAAGTGTCACAAGTCGGTGGTCTGAAGTGTCACAGGCCGGTGGTCTGAAGTGTCACAAGTCGGTGGTCTGAAGTGTCACAAGTCAGTGGTCTGAAGTGTCACAAGTCGGTGGTATGAAGTGTCACAAGTCAGTGGTCTGAAGTGTCACAAGTCGGTGGTCTGAAGTGTCACAGGCCGGTGGTTTGAAGTGTCACAAGTCGGTGGTTTGAAGTGTCACATGTCGATGGTTTGAAGTGTCACAAGTCGGTGGTTTGAAGTGTCACAAGTCAGTGGTTTTAAGTGTCACAAGTCGGTGATTTGAAGTGTCACAAGTCGGTGGTCTGAAGTTTTCGTGAAAACACCAAAAAACAGTGGGTGCTGCTAGCAGCACCCATAACAGCACACATTCTGAAACCTTTACCAATATTTAGTGATAAACTTGTGCCACAAGAATATCTTACTCTCATAATCTTTACCACCATAGTTTCCATGAAAACGATAAGTTGTGTTAACACCATGTTGTATTCAGTACTGGCCAGCCCTTACTTTAAGGCCGACCCTAGTTATTCCCACCTGTACACCCTGTGACGTCATTGTTGTATCCAACTGGAGTTCACGATAGTTATGTGAGGTTGCATCAAAACTCAGACAAATATATATATATATATATATATGAGTGCCGTTTATTTATGACAATAGATGAAAAACAATAGGAGCTTGATCAATACATTGATGAAATCATTTTAAAAATACACTCTTTTCTTTGAACATCTAATGCTCATTTTTTTTTTCAAAATATTTAAATAATTTATAAAAATGATCCCATTTTATTTATTATTTGTAGAATTGATAATTGTATACACCAAAGGCTAGATGAAGACTAGTTTGAATGCCTAGATGTTATAGTTTGCAATGAAGCATTATTTTTACCATTAATATACTAAAATGTATATTTTTTTAAATGTATTTCTTTACCATTGGTAAAAATTATGGAACACTATGTTTAAATTGCGAATGTGAATACATAGCAATGTCACGTGCTGAGTTTATGCTACAATTCTCAAATTATGTTCTGCCATAGTTTTCGTTTAAACGCATTCAAGCTTTGGGCGCTGATAAATTATTAAACCTGTGCAAATATGTAGAGCTCAATTTGTGCCCGAAATATTGTACAGTCCCGTGATTTGTGCCGTTATCCCGCAATAGTGTTCGTAAAAATATTCAAACACGTTGGATGCTGCTAACTTGGCATAGTATTATCACTAAATTAATGGCACAAATTTCTTAGTTTTACTATAAATACATCCAACTACTGTTATTTGTGACCTCATACTTTTCTGGAACATATTAAAATACTGTGGATGCGGCTGGTAGCACCATCAACAGTACAGATTCTGAGATCTATGCCAACATTGAATACCAAATTTTAGTCGTAAAGAATATCCCATACCTATTATTTGGGTCGCCATAGTTTTCATGAAAATACCAGTTTAAATTAAGGAACGCCGTTTAGAGGAAGTGCACCCACATTAGCGTAGAGTGTGTGTGAGTGTGTTTATGTGTAAAGGGGGTGGGGAGATGTAATAAATCACAATAAATGTTCAAAACCACCTGGCTAAGATTGGCCTTGTCCTCACAGGCAGCGGCAATTAGTTTATCATAAGGCTGACTCCCTTTAAACCATGCGACTGCTGATGCAGAAAACCCCTCTCTTTCAAATAAGCTTCTAGTCCTATCTAATATCACCTCCAATGTTACACATTTGAGATACACGTGAGGATATTTAGTGCTCAAGTAATTTTTTGTGTGAATAGTTGGCATTTTAATAGTTTTCGTGAAAATGACAGAAAACTTTCGTTAGCTACCAGCAGCAGATTAATAGCACAAATTACGAAAATGTTGACATGTTATATTTGCTGAATTTGTGGTTCAAAACCCCATTTTCATATTTGGTGCTATCTTAATTTGCCATAAAACACTTTAATGTAGGCCTACTACAACCTATTACTAATACTTGTGTAACCTAAATTAAAACCATCTTTAATACAGGTCACAGGATATTTTATTATTCCTTAGGGTGTGCCACATAAATAAATCAGTTTTATATATTGTGCCATAAATGGTTTTGGAGAAAAGAAGAACAAAACTGCTAAGTGAAACATGCAGCACCAACATTTTAAAACTACAAATTATATTAACAACACTAGTGTCACAAATTAATAATAAAATACCAATATGACTTGTATAGTTGTGATAATATTCCCAATTATTTTAAATTACATGAAAATATTATTGCTTAGTATATTAGTATCAGCTTATATTTTCTAATGTACAAGATTGTGGCTGTGTGTATGTATATATCTATACATATGTGCATGTGTGTGTGTGTGTGTGGTGCTTACACAAGCTCCATGAGTACTCGTTCACACAATGGAACTGTTGATAAACGCTTTAGGGGTGGCTAGAGGGTGAGACAGAGAAATACATTCCTCACTAACTCTTGTCAAGCCTTCGAGAAATCTCATGTACCCCAAAAGGATGTTTGATCTATTTTATTTACAAACCATTTTCAATTGTAAGATATACTTTTGGGATGTAACTCTAACAATAGACTGAGCCACCAATGATGGGGGGATCAGGGTTCGAATTTCATTCAGGTGTATTGAGGGTGTTTGTTTTTAAATAATTGTTTTACACTCTCCCCAACACAAATTCGGGTACACTTCCTATAATTTCAACCTCTCTCATTCTTAACACATTAGCACAATTGGTAGGGCCTACATACGCATATAGCCCGAATAATAATAATTATTACTATCAATATTTTAATTTCATTAACTATCGTGCTAGCCAACAGTCACAAGAGCTACATAACCTCCTCTTCGGTGGCCGCGGGGTCTAGCGCACTACTCTCGCTATGAACTAGACTGCCGATGACAGGGAAATTGGAGTCCGACCCGGTCGGGTATTCTGAGGCGGGTTTTCCTAAATGGTTTTCCACTCTCATGCCACGTGAATACGGGTGCAATTCCTTTAAATTAAACCTTCATCATCTCTAACACATGGAATAATTAGTACATAGGTGTGTAGGCCGAATGGGTGGTAAAATATTGTGATAAAAATCAGTAAAGAAACAATTGAATGAGAGCCTTTGTGGACACGTTATGTTAATAAAGCATACTCCAAATTTTGGTCATCAATAAGTTAACTAAAATAATTTTAAGATTTTCCCCCCCTCTATCTACCGTGCTTCCTATCTACCCCTACCCACCATCAATACTCCTCCCCCCCTCTTCTAACACACTGATCTCATAACACATATTTTGAAGAATAATAGGCTCAAAGTGTCACCTTTTAACCTCCAACCACAAGCCGCCACCGAAGAGAATTTTCATCTCTATAATGGTAACTAAATAATGGTACATTACAATCATAAAAAAACACTAATAAGAATAATAATGTAAATTTAGAACACGTACTGAGTAAATTAATGATAAGAGATCTCCTTTAATAATAATAATAATAATAATAATAATAATTATTATTATTATTATTATGTTAATAGTAATAATAAAAGTATGCGTCGGCCATGGGGTCTAGCGCGCTACTCTAGAAAAAGACCAGACTGCAGGTGATGGGGAGATCGGGGTTCGATCCCGATCGGGTGCACTGAGTGTGAGTTTCCTACTCTCTCTCCCTCTCTCTCTCTCTCCACGTAAATGCGGGTCCACTTCCTCTATCTACCTCATCCTTGACCCATTAGACTAATTAGTACATAGACATATAATCCGAACGGGTAGTAAGACGTGGTGCTAATAATAAAGAGTATGAATATACGTTTAGGGAAGGTAAAGTTCTTAAGCACTTTGCCTCATCTGCCTGCCTCAAAAAGTGTTTTATATCAGTCAAGAGTTCATATAGTAAGTAACACAATTTGCTCAACTTGCGTTTGTATAACATAATATAATGCATATCTTATAGCACTATACTGTAATCATTGATGCTATAGGTTTTCCGTCATGAATTCAAGCAGTTTATTATTTTGAGGTAGGCCTGTCAGTTTCGGATTCAATTCTAGGTTTATGCTACTAGATTATACTATTGTATTCTCGATAGTTTATAACAAGGAAAAAATGTGATGGAATTCGTGAAATTGGGTTGTGTGGTACCTCCACAGTGGCTGGTAATAAAAAAAATCAAAGTAAAAAAAAAACTTCCACTTGTGATATTCTATCTTGCTCTGATGCTGAAGACTCCGATATGTCGTCCGATGTAGAACCATATATGGATGTTTCTATCTTGTTATCTGATTCAAGACCTAGTGTTTTACCAGTAAAATTAACTTCCGGGGTAATTGTTCAACATTTATTGAAGAAGATTAAGAAACATTTTGTTGGACAGGTGAGAGAACAAATTCCAACTGGGTTCCTAGTTAAATTTACCATAGATACTATCGGTGATTTTATTTGGCCAGATATTGAAGACCGTGATGATATTGAAGAATAAGATATCATTCAAGAACCGCCAGAGCCCACAGCAACCAATAGTGACATTATGAAGTTTAACATCATTGCATTTGCTGGTTTGAACTTGGATTAAGGATTGACAGTGAAATGAGAACATCTTGTAAATAGCTTAGAGTGTGAATTTTATAATTTTAAGAAAACGGAAAAAATAATTTACCCAAGAAGTTTTTTTTAATACTTAAGTCTTTATGAACAATTTAATGTATTTACAATGTTTAAAATGTAACAAGAATCCTACATTATGTTTAATTAAATCCTTTGTGGAAAATCAGGTAGTCGCTCATTTTTTTTGATCCTGCTCAATTCATTTTTAACTAAAGTCTATATATAGATATATTATAGCTAAATGTTCATAAAATTCCCCTCTATTCAGCTATTTACTAAACAAAGTCTTAACGGAAATAGTGTGTCTGTCGCAATTCTTTTAAATATGTGTTCAATGTAACCTACGGGGCTACTTTGAAAAGTCGTACAAAATTATTATCAGATAAAAATTGACAGGTCCATTTTTTAATTACTAATATATTGATAGAACAAACTTGTCCTATGGTTTTAAAAATACAACCATGATTGTACACGGATTAGTTTAGAAAATATTCGACAAATATGGTGTTTTCTGTAACAAAGCATCCACATTTGACAGTATTTGATTATGTATCCGTAATTAAATTGATCGGTGCTATGAATTTTGGAAATTGGAAATTATTATTTTGTCTACTATTGCAATATTATACCATTTTACTCTTTTTTTTTAATGTTGGTTTCAACTTTACTGTAAAAAATGTGTTTATTTGGGGTGGGGGTGGAACTACTCAAAATAACTTTTAAAATAGTTTAATTTTAACCCTTAACGTACTTTGACTAGCAGTTTTCATCATGCAACATCAATACAATGACAAGAAGAGCTCTCACTTGTGCTCTTGCTTATACTACAATGATAGTACATAAAACTTGGCTCTTTTATTCAATAATAATTTAATTTTAAATTTTTTCTTTGCTTATTAGGTGCTTTATTTAGTTTCAGTGAAGATATAAAATGGCTTTAAATAGTTGATATTTTCTGGTGAAGTTATTATGGCCTCACCGCCAGCGTGTCAGTGTTTACCATTTTCATAAATTCAAATAACTCTTATATCTAAGGTGTGTCCAACCATAAGAATGCTAGCGAATACATTAAATATCAATCAATTTTTAGCTGAAAAGTTGTGACTGGGAAGTATAAAACCCCCAAATTATAATTATTCCATAAAACACCTATCTTTTGGAAGTGTGTTCATCCCAAACAATTTTAGCAAATAAATCCCATTTCCATCATCATTTGATGAGTAATTGCACCTGTGGGACAGAGCCCTCTAAAAGTCAAATTTTCTTAGACTCCAATTTTCTATTGAAAATGTGTCCATCGTAAATGATTTTAGCAAAGAAATCCCTACCACTTCATTTTAAGGATAAGTTGTGCATGTGGGAAGATAGCCCCCCCCCCCCTCCCCCCCCCTCATACCCTTTTCTCGACATTTAGATTTTCTCAAAAACACTTTTATATTTAAAGTATTTCCAAACCAGACAATTTAACTAAGAAATCACATCTTCATAATTTTCAAATGTGTTGTGCCCTGGGGGTGGAAGCCCCCCTTATTAAAGTGAAAGAATCTCTCTCACCAACACATTTCAGAATGACGGTTCACCTATTTAATTAATAACGGTGAAAAATACTTCTCTCTCTTCGATAGAGTGTGAATTTCAGATATAGCCATATGGAGAAAGGGGCACAAGCCCTCTTCTAAAAATTATATCATGCCAGAAATTTAGCTGATGGTCCTACAATAATAATAGCGCAAACTGTCTATTTCTATGGCATTCTATTTGGGCAGAGAGAAGTATCTATCTTATAATGACATATAATATTGCCTTAACATCATTTTAGAAGGACGCTTATATTTGGGTAGCCGCCAAAACTTTCCATACTTAGGTGGTAATTTATTAAAGTTGTGCAATTTTTATGGACTTTCACTTTAATATTCGGACATTTTAAGCTTTTATGATTACATAAACATTCCTTATATAATTTATTTAGTTATAAATGCATACGTATTAACGTGTAAAATTCAATTTTCTCCACATTAAATAATTGTAAGCTATGACGTAATACCCCCACAATGCCATATTGTGGGTATTCATAAATTATATCGATGTCATTCTACCCCAGAACTACAAAGAGTGCTCTTCTCAATAAATTCAATTGTTTATTGCAATTATAGCCGTCACATAGCAATACGATAATTCTTAGTGGTGTCTTTTCGGAGCACCATTAAAGATGTAAATTTGTGATTGTGAGAAAGAAATTCAGATAAATTAAATATTAAACCAAAATGAGCAAAGGATGTTTCGGTGGATTTTGCGGAGGGCTAGGCCGGCGTGTCCGTGGAGCGTTTCGCAGTATCCGGGCACGCCTGGTTCGCCGAAATTTACGCCACGGTAAGTCACAAACTTGCATCAATAAGGTATTTAGATTTTATACATCAAATTGTTGCTACACTTACATTAACATCACGTTGTTACTAATTCAATGTTATTTGAACATAGTGTAATCAAAAATAATTTAAACAGACACAAATCTTTCTATTTATTTATATTTTTATTTATTGTGCAATTAAATTGTATTTAGTTTATTTGAAGTAAATGCAAAGGTTATTGCCTAGGAAGATTTCACCATTAAGATAAGTTTGCCAGATTAATAAGTAAAGAGATACTTAGTTATCTCAAGTAAATAATTAGAAATGAAATAGACGTAGAAACACTTAAATGTGGCAGTACTCGAAAGCAATTAAGTAATTTGTTTTATAAGACAGACTGTGCTGTCAGACATGTCTAAATCTAAGTACATATACGACAAATATGAATGTACAAAATGGTATGCAAAAAGTGATTAGTATTATAGTCACATTGATAGCATAAAATAACACAAATAATGTCTGTATTTACAATACCATGACGTTATTACTAACCAAACAATGTTGTTTGTATTTACACAACCATCAGTTGTTACTACACAAATTTGTTATCAATATTTACATTACCAACAGTAGTTACTACATCCACAATATTTAAATAAATGTATATTTAAATTACCATCAAACTTTTAACTAGACACACAATTATGTCTGTATTTAGACTACCATCAGTTGTTACTACACAAAAACAATATTATCTGTATTTAAATTGCATAAGTTGTTATTTCACAGACAATGTTGTCTGTATTTACATTACCATCAGTTGTTATTACACACACAATTTTGTCTTTATTTACATTACCATCAGTTGTTACTACACAGACAATATTGTTTGTATTTACATTAACATCAGTTGTTACTAAAACAAAATAATGTCTTTATTTACATTACCAACAGTTGTTACTGCTCTCACAATGTTATCTGTATTTAAATTACCATGATGTTATAACTACTCAAACAATGCTGTTAGTATTTAAATTACCATCAGTAATTACTACTCCCACAATGGTATCTGTATTTACATTACAATGACGTTATTACTATTCAAAAATTGTTGTCAGTATTTACATTATCATCAGTTGTTACACCACAAACAATATTGTCTGTATTTATATTACCATGAAGTTATTACTGCACAGACAATGTTATATGTATTTACATTACCATTAATTTGTTAGTACACAAACAATGTTATCTGAATTTACATTACCATCAAGTTTTACTAAACATGTACGCAACTATCAGGTGAGAGATTACCCCAAAGTGAATGTGTTCTCTTCTATATTGAGGGTGAAGGTTTATGCACCCTTATTGTTAATAGAAAAACAGTCACAGGTCATTCCTACCTCGACATGCCTACCTTTTGGCCTCTGCCTCTATTTGAAGAAGATTCAAACGAATTCATCTTCCAATAAGATGGGGCACCGCACAAAGTGTGTGAAGCGTTTTCTGCCGTAGTAATGGAGGACCACATATTGAGTCACTTTAAACTGCGAAAAAGCTTCCAGGGTTTCTGTATCGACTGGAAAATGTTTTAATTTAATCGGGTGCACTTTTCCGTTCTTATAAATTTCGAAAGTGTAAAGATCATTTGTGCTCACCTGTATAAAGTTATTAGCTATTAAGAGCATTGTTTAATATTTAAATTATTTGCTAAATCGATCATGTTTGAATATATGTTAAGCTGAGTCAAATTTTGGAATATCTTAAAATAAATTAATATTATGCGTAGGAATAAATAAGAAACAAATCGGAATCAATAAGGTGGCACATTTACGAATAAATACAGATTGGGTCGAAATAAATATTGAGAATTAAGTCGTAATAATAAATTATTGTATCGGGATGAATAAGAAATTTTTCGGAATAGTTTAGAATTAAATTAAAATAAATAAATAAATAAATAGTTTGAAGTGATTAGAATTAATAATGAACTCATCGGTTAGTTACGAATCAAGTCAGAATAAATAAGGAACTAAAGGAACTAAAAGGAATAAATTCTGCATAAATAAATAACGAGATGGGATAAATAAAGAGGATGAAGTCAAAATAAAAAATATCGAGTCAGAATATAGAGTTATAAATAATAACGGCTCATCAGAATAATTTAAAGAACGACACAAATTAATAAAAAAACTAGTCACAATAAATAAGTAAGGATTAAAAATAAAAACGGCAAAGTCAGAAAAAATAAGGAACGAGTCGTAGGAAACTTGTCATAATATTTATAAGGGAAGCATTTGTAATTAATAAGGAGTGAGTCAAAATACGCAAGGAACTAGTTAGAATAAATAAATAACTAGTCATAATAAATTAGGAATGAGTCGAGATAATATTATAAAAGTCAGATTATATAAGGAATGAGTTGGAAAATTAATTATAAGGTCAGAATCGATAAAGAACTTATAGAAATGATTAAGTATAGAGTCAGAATAAATAAACAACCATTAGGAATGAAAAAGAATCAAGTAATAATAATTAATATGGTATAAGTAATTATAAATAGCCAACGAATAGGAATAAATAATAAGGAACAATATTGAAAATAAAGAACGAGCTGGAATAAATAATTATGATTGAGTCAGAATAACCAAAAGAAAAGATCGGAATGAATAGTGAAAGATTCAGAATAAATATATTCAAATAGTCTGAATAAATAATTATAAGGAATGAGCTGGAATAAATAAATACTTTTTAGGAACAGATATGAAATAATAAAAATGATTACAAGTCTGAATAAATAAGAAACAATTTGGAATAAATACTGAACAATCGAGGGTGTGGGAAGCTAATTTTCTTAGGGGGTCCAATATAAAATCTTATACCTTTGGCCTCTAGTAATGTTTATACATATTATTTTTATAAGTATTTTTACTATGGGAGTACATCAAATTCCCGGGAGGGCGTGGAGCCCTCCCTGCTTCCCTTCCCGACCAAGGCCTTTCCATGCCCTTACTCGTTATCATTTAAAACACTGACTAGATATCCAATTTTAACAAAAACGTTAAAGACATCTTCAAAATATTTTGAATTAAAGCAATAACAATCATAAGGCCTATATAAACTAGGCCTTTCTTATGAACGATTTTTTTCTTTCTGAAAAACAAGAACACATTGCTATTTTTAATCTAATATACTCCGATGATATAGATTTGATTTAATCATAGAAACTATGGAGTACAGTCTAATTTTGAAATGTTAGTCGATGGTAAACTACCCTTAAGATAATTTTATCCTTAAAAATATAAATATATTATTATTTGTCATTTCAACTAAACTGCAGACATTCGTTTTAAAGCAAAGTGTAAGAGAATTTTTCGAAAATCTCCTATTTTTAAGCATAGTGTTTAATAAACAACCCTTACTCTAAAAGATAGAAATAGAATATAATAAGCGGCTGAAGGTATCTCCACATTATATATAAATCTCAAGATTGATCAAAATCCGTCAAACCATTTTGGTTGTGGTACCAGGTACAGACACACACACTGGGATACAGACAGAATTATATAGATAAACATTTTGTGGTTCGGAGCTAAATTAAGTGTCAATATTTGACATAATCTCAAGGTAACATATATTAACGAATACAAAATTTTCTATTTTAATGAGAAAGTAAAAATTAGATCTAGGAGAAAGCAATGATATATAATTAAGTACCCATATATGAATGCGGAGCTTGGTGTATGAGTGATTATATATATGGAAATGAGCCGTATCCCAATCATAATCGAATGTATTAAAAAATGATTCCTGGGCTTGGGCTCGTTTCCCTTGTCCAGGGCTCATTTTTAATTTTATTAATTATAAATTGTTAAGTTTAAAAAGAATAGATAAAGAGTGTTGTAAACAAAGCTATATTATAATATTAATGATATCTTAAAACGTACACATAAGGGAATACAATATTAATGATACAAGTAGCTTTGACATTATTGTTACCTGCTCCAGTGAGCATATGGTAAAAATCATGAGTCTTCGTGGCTGGTGATGAGAATGTCAAAGGCTTGAACCCCGGCTGAGTGTATTGAGGGTAGTTTTCCCTAAATTGTTGCCTACTCTCCCCTATACAAATGCTCGTACATTTCCTCTACATTCTACCTTTATCATTCCTAGAACAATACCATAATTAGTTGCCTACTTAGGGCCGGTCAGATGACTACCGGATAAATATTGCTATTGTAAAGTTAGCGAATATATCAAAATTATCAGCCACTTTAATGTTTTACACTACTTATGAAGTGAATTTTCCTGCCAGATAGCTATCTGTAAGATAATATATTTTTATTCAGAACATGCAAGATTGGTACTTTTTTACTGGTGTGCTCTGCTGATAGCACTACAACCTATCGAGTGGTGTCAACGCTCAATATTTGTTAAATAATGGCGGCTAAACGAGTGCAAGGAAACAAATGGCATCACGTGGGCGCAGAAGCTAAGATGTCTGCCAAAATGTGGTCAATAGTTGGGTAAACGTTTACAAAATTTCATTTATTGTACTCACAATTTGATAATTTGTTCTAATATAATTATAACTCTACAAATAGCTTGTCAGTTTATATAAAAGTGGAAATTAAATGTTCTAACTTTATATAGTTAGAGCCCAGGCCTGTGCTTACTAAACACGTAAACTTCCCTATAAACATGTGATGGATAAATATATTTTATCTGGAAGATAAATACTATCTGGCTTTCATAAGACGCACTTTTAACTTATCCATCAGTTAGAAATATATATCTACCAGATTAATATTTATCCAGGATTAATAAGACCGGCCCTTATATGTATAAGTGTGCAGAGGAAGGCACCTATTATCGTGACATATGCATATAGTACAGTATTACATGATTCTGTTGTGGTACTGGGAGGTGTCATCCCGGTTGACATTTGGATACGAAACGGAATTTTAAGAATATCTGAGGGACTGATAGGTGCTAGTGAGACTTTTTAGAACAATGCTAATTTGAGAGCCTGAATAGTCTCAAAGGAAGGGTAACTTTTGAGTACATCCCATATGTTTTAACAGGAGTATAAAAATATAAAATTATTGGCAACCATTATGCTACTCTTTTTCTGAGTGGCCATGGAAATTTTCCGTTAAAATTATACGGGTTTAACCGGTGTGGAGAACAATATTGTAGACATAATTGCAGAAACCTTTTACCACATCATGTACTAAATTTAATTTAATCCTTCCTATACCCGAGACCCCGCTCAAACACTCACGATCACCAATTTTCATCTCATAGTGTAATGTATACTTATACTCCTGTAATTCACTTAAGGCTTCATTTCACTTGTTTCATTTCATTAGGTATACACTTTCATTCACGAGGTTAAGAGTCATGACAGTGTTTCGGTACTCAAACAGAAAATCAGCCCTTTCTCTTGATGAGTTAGCTTGGCGCTTTTGTCAAAGTAGAGACTCAGAGTCGGGCAACAGCCGGATGGCGAAACTTTAATTAGTTCCCTCCAAAGTCACCCTATGGAAGAGATTTAGTATAAAGTATGGTGTTAAGAATATTTTTTTGCTCCGTGGACTTATGTTTGTTTATGCATTTTTAATTCATTTTCAGCATATCTTTCATCCAATTTTTTGATTCTACTATATCTTTTGTTTACGGTATCTGATTCTTGAACAATAAATCTTTTGACCTTTTTGTTTCTTTGAATTTAAATATTTTGGTAATATACATTCAAAACTCAGTTTGTTTCGGTGACTTGAAAATAAAAGTTATATTTGAACTTTAAAATTTAAATCATTGTTGTCACTACTTTTAGTATAATTATATTTATTTTGTGTTTGTATTTTGTAAACAAAAGGGCCATTTCATTACAATTGATCAAAGGAAAATATTGGAAGACTTTGGATTCCAACGAGATTTTCTATAGTCACTATTCCTGCAAAAATAGATACAAATAAATCTAAAACTTCATATTTTTCTTTATTCAGTTTTTGGGGTGAAGCTTTTCACATAACCAAATTATATTGTTTTAAAAGTTTAGGGCTACCAACTTAAAATTTTAGTTATAATTTCTTGAAAAAATCAAGTCTTAAAATTTTGAAACAAATACATGAATTAACTAATTTCTTAATGGTGCGTGGTGAATTTAAATTTTTGACCTCGATCGGATCACATTTAAATACGGACGAATTACGTATGTATATGTTTGCCAACATTTCCGGAAACAAACAAGGTGGGCCAGTTTTTCTGCTGTTCACAGAGATTACATCATATACTGGTTTGTCATTTGTCATGTCTGGTCGTGTTTGCCAAAATTTCCGGAAACAAACAACGTGGCCAGTTTTCTCTGCTGTTCACAGAGATTACATCATTTACTGGTTTGTCATTTGTCATGTCTGGTCGTGTTTGCCAAAATTTCCGGAAACAAACAAGGTGGGCCAGTTTTCTTCTGCTGTTCACAGAGATTACATCATATACTGGTTTGTCATTTGTCATGTCTGGTCGTGTTTGCCAAAATTTCCGGAAACAAACAACGTGGCCAGTTTTCTCTGCTGTTCACAGAGATTACATCATTTACTGGTTTGTCATTTGTCATGTCTGGTCGTGTTTGCCAAAATTTCCGGAAACAAACATGGTGGGCCAGTTTTCTTCTGCTGTTCACAGAGATTACATCATATACTGGTTTGTCATTTGTCATGTCTGGTCGTGTTTACCAACATTTCCGGAAACAAACAACGTGGCCAGTTTTCTCTGCTGTTCACAGAGATTACATCATTTACTGGTTTGTCATTTGTCATGTCTGGTCGTGTTTGCCAAAATTTCCGGAAACAAACAAGGTGGGCCAGTTTTCTTCTGCTGTTAACAGAGATTACATCATATACTGGTTTTTTAATTTGTCATGTCGTGGTCAACCGAAAATACACTTGAGGTTATACAGATACTTCATACAAAAACATTGTTCTGGGAACTGACATCCGTGAAATATAAAAATCGCGTAGAAAAACTTGATGTTTATATTGAAATAAGCTCAAAGTAATAATTACTAAGTTGGTCCGAAATAATTGGAAAGAAATTTAAAGGCCCTTAGTGTGCAATTTTCAAGATAGAACACTAATTTTTTAAGAACAAGCCGTAGCAGCATCTTCCTCGTTATATAATTCCATTCAATTGAGCTCAGGATGGGAAACAATGTTTTTTATCTGTTTCCATTTTTTAAAGGAAGTGTTATTATATGTGTAAATCTTTTTGTTTTTTAATTATTTTATTTTTATAAATTTTACTATTTTTTAAAAATATTTATTTAACTACAAGACCTGAAAATAGTTACTTCGAGATTGTATAGAAAGTTAATTATGTAATTTTTCTTTTAAATACTAAATAAGCAATGATTTATTGATTGATTAATATTATTACTATTAGCACCACGTCTTACTAACCGTTCGGGTTATAGGCGATGTGTAATGGTAGGGTGATTGTGAGATGAAATGGAGGACCTACAGATTAACGTTCGATCCCAACCACTGTGGAGTACTGGCATTCGATACATTCACAAGTTGTGTTTAATACACGGCTTGTCAGAGGGGAAGGAAGGGTTTGGCAATCAGATAAATTTGGGTCGGGACCGAGGATTGAACCCCGGATCCCCAGCATACTAGTGCGACTCCTTACCCCTAGAACGCCAGACCATCTTCAAAATTAAATAAAAAAGTTTTCCTTCGTGTTAGGTGGCTATGTATAATCATTTATGCAGACACAATTAATTGTTTACTGTTGGAAATGTGCTCTGGTTTGTACCAAGAAGTCTTATGTAGCATAAAGTAGTGTAATGAGGGTAAAGGAGGGTGGAAGGCGTTAAGGGGGTAGTTACCCCACAAGACATGTTAATGATAGTTCATCCTACTAAAAAAAACCATTGTAACCATTAAAAAAAATGTCAAACATAATAATTGGGGTTGTAGGACTCCAATAAATTAGTACCGAGACATTAAGCTTTCTAGTTTGGTAGTTATCGGAATTTTTGTACGTCGAGTGCCGTTAAGAGTGAACAGAGCGTGGACAATTTTGAAAATATTTAATTTGGATTTTAAAAATTCAATTAGGTTTTCAAGCCACACATTTTTTTGTTTGGCTTGTGCGACTGTATAATAGGGTTAAGATGCACAGAGTTGTTCGCCGCTTCCGACGGACGAGTATAAACAGTGTTGAGAGGGTTGCCTACACGCAAATGACGGGGATTAATCACTTTTAAGACAATGAATAGCTCACTATTAATCGACCCAGTTCGGGTTCGGAGTTACAATCTTTCTATTTTTGGTAGTTTTGATAATTTTACTAGCACCGCGATTTACTATACTATTGGTGTTCTATACGCAAAAAATAATACTCTAATATTTTGAAATTAATAATATTTTTTATATATTGTAAAAAAACTGTATTTGACCTAAATAAAAATAACCTAGTTAAATTAAAATCCAAACAAATAAAAACGAAGTAAAGTGTGGGAATTACTAGGAAAGCTCAGCCCTGAGTTGAACAATGGGAATTTTCCCAGGAAATTAGGTAGTGTGTGAAGTTCATGAAAAATTATCAGAATACATGTATCCCGGCTATAATTAAGTCAGCATAGCCATTAATAGGACAAGTGGCTCTGTGGAACCTTCTTTATGTAGAGATGAATGGTGTGTGGAGAAACAAAAAAAAAAACGGGAGGAGAGTTGACCTCTCAAAGCAATTTGGAATGGTCCTCCTCCTATTTTTTAAATATGATGCCTCCAGAAAATATTTTGAGTTGTTTTCTCCAACAATATTTTAAAAATATCTTGTCCTTGGATGATATTTGTAAATATCCTCACCTGGAGATTTTTTTAAATTTAATCTTTTTAGAAGATTTTTTGCCAGCGATTTTAAAACCTAATATAACGTGGCATAGCATAGCTAAATTTGGCGTGACGTATATTAATGTGTGAATCCACCTTTAGAGCTGCACCCTAAACCATGTGACCACCAAAGCAGGTTCCACGTCTTACTACCCGTTCTTTCAGATTATACACCTATCTACTAGCTACGCTAATGTAGGGATGAGATGATTAGGGATGAAATATCTAGAATTTAGTTTAGATGTACCCGCATTTTCGTAAAGTGAGAATGGAAAACCATATTGGTAAAACCCCTCTCAGAGCACCCGACCGGTATTCAAACCCCGAACTCCCCGTCATTGGCAGTCTAGACGCCTGTAAGACTGACACTTTTAGACCATGTGGGTTCTCCTGGGCTTAGCTCACTAATTTGGAGTGGTTTTTCACCCAATTTTTGGAAATCCGTTTCTTTTAAAAGAAATTGAGAGTATTCCTCCCTCCAATTTTTTTTTAAATTTTAATCTTTCAAATGTTATTTGGAGTGGTCCTTCTTCAAGAAACTTTTGAAATTTGGATAACTTTAAAAGCTATTTCAAATAGTTCTCACCCAGAATTTTAAAAATATATCTTCCCCCATTTTTTATTAAATTGGATGCTTCTAAAAACTTTTTAGATTCCTATTCGACTGAAATTTCCTCGAAAATTAGATGCCTCTGAAAGCTAGTTGATGTGGTCTTCACTATGCAAAAATTTGAAAAAAATCTTCCTAGAAGCTACTTGGAATGGTCCTCTTCTTGAATTTTTTTTTAATAAGATGCTTCTAGAAGATATTTAAAGTGGTCTTTCACCAACAAATCTTTGAAAATTAATGCTTTCAGAAATATTTGAGTGGTTCTCACTTGAAAATTCTTCAAAATGACATGCATCTGGAAATTATAATTTATTATTGTTATAATTATTAGTTCATCTTACTGTATTTAGAAAATGTAATATAATATTTAGCATCACGTCTTACTACCCATTCGGGTTATACGCTTTAAGTACTAATCCGCTAATGGATTAGGAATTGGGAAGGTTGAATTAGAGGAAGTGAACCCGCATTTGCGTGGCGGGAGAGTGGAAAACCATTTAGGAAAAATCAACCCCAGTTCACCTGACCGAGATTCCGAAACTCGATCTCCCCGTCCTCAGCAGTCAAGCTCAACACGACAAGCGCGTTAGCCATCTACGCCACTGAGGCGGGTATTATTTAGAAAATTGGATCTATAAACAATTTAAATTCTAAAAAATATAATGTGGGCGTTGGAAAATAGGAAACAATGAATAGAAAATTTGAATAGCCCTATCCTATTTCCAGTATATCACAGGTGCTTGTTATTTAAAAATCACTATAGTTTCTTGTCGAATCAAATGGAGATACGACATTAAACGCCGGTAATGTGGCCAAAGCCGGTCCCAAGCCCGGTCGAAAAACACAGAGGGGCGTTAGTACTATAATTATAGCCTTAGGAAAATTACCTCGGAATTCACCTGAAAAATGAAGACGCTTAAATGGACTGATGGATAACTACAAATTTTGGCAAGGTTGGTTCGGTCATGTTCTCATACAAAGGTAAAATTTTATTCGCATATTATTTATTCCATACTATACGTACTAATGCTATTTAGGAAATATCGACCCTCAGTATACCCTACCGGGATTCAAACCCCGATCTTCCAGGCATCAGCAGTCTAGTCTATTGGGAGAGTGACGCCTTATGCTATGTGATCACTGAAGCAGGTACAGTATATTGTATATACGTTTGCTTATTTCCATGATAACATATTTAATTAAATTATACGATTAAAAAACCATAGTAACAATAACAATGGTAACTGTAAGGTAAAAATATTATATATATATATATTGTAATCTATCCATGCTGTTTCTTTACATTTTCTGCTTTCGTTCCTTTCCCTACCACACCCCAAGAATGTGCTCGAAAGATTAAAGGGCTGTAAGAACTTATGATTATGAAACAATGGAACTAAATAAGAAAAAATAATCTCGTGAAGCCTGTATAATCCACCATTTGGCTTCCACCAATGAAGGTATTTGGTTTATCCTGTCAGTCGTCAAAAAGAAACGTTCGGAAACTTACTGGTTTCTTTATAAGTCTGAGCTATTTTGGTGTTTGTGTAGATCAGGGAATTAGTACAAAGCAAAGCTGACATGGTGAGTAATCTCCCAATTTAAAAATATTATGTTTTTTAATGGAATCATTGAAAATTTGGTTAATCTCGCTAATACTAAAGCTAAAATGTACCCAGTAATAATGCCCGTCCAGGATCAACGTATTTTATTACGCTAAGACAGAAGGAATGAAGAAGGTTTAATACAAAGCAAATGCACTTGCATTTGCGGGACTAGATAGTTGCAAAACATAATCCAATAATTAAAATAATTAGAAAAATTAGTTTATAGATCAATTTTTGATGTGTTTTTGATCTATTATAAATATTAGTAAAACGAAGTAAATCAAGTCCTACATGCATACACGATTTTAAAGCTAACAGTAACTAATAAAATATTACAGTGGATACAAATCAGGATTTTTGTTAAAGTCGTTTATTTGAAAACTGTCTGAATGCTACCATTCAGATTGGATCAATATCTAGACTATTTTGTATTATATATATAATTACTCAATTTTTAAAATTTTAGAGTGCTTTGTTTGAGGAGAAATATTTGAAAAATGGACTGACCATTTGAACTGGTTACAAATACAGTCAACTAGATTCCCTTGACATTCTATCATTGAAGTGGAAGTTTATTAAAATAATTAGGAAAGGTATAAATATATTTGCAACGAGGAGCGCATATTTATCAAGGCAAGTATTATCACCGCCGGATCAAAACACCTGATATTAAAAACAGGGTTAATATTTCATTTTCTTGCACCCATGTGATTATAATATTTAAGTTCTCAAAATTGTGTTGCATATCATGCGGAAGTTATATTTGTCAAAAAAAAAAAAATATTTTACTTTTTAATCAAAAATATTTCAAGTCAACCTAAGCATGTGATTAAATTATTTTTGAAAAAAACAATAGAAAGCCTAGCTAATATTGAAGTGTTTTTTAATAAAATTTTGTGTTAATGTTACATTTATAGTCAACCTAACGTGTATACAAGGCTTTAAATTCCTAACTTTGTGTCGTTCTTTGGACAATGTACTTTATTTGATATCTACATCTCATACCCATTAACCCTTACCTACACACCCTTAATTTACAATAGTATACGGAACTTCTATACCTCAAGTGAAAGAGAAGCTGTCTAATCTCGATAATTGTTGATAGAGCCTATCATTTCGTAATTTTAGAACTAAAATTAGACTTCAATCAACTTGATCGCCTTCAAATAGCTTTAAAACAGTTGAAAAAATTTAATTACTATTTTTTTCCTTACCCTAACTCAAACTTGGTGAAGTTTGTTGTGAAAGTCCTTTGATATATTAGCACATATTTTCGTCCTATTTATTAAATAACTTATCTATAATTCAATAAGCGAGACCAAGAGGAGCATTTTTTAGATTAACGACCGCCCTATATGTTTTAATGCGTGTGAGATTGTTTAAGAAATCCTCTCAGTGGACCTGACCAGGCTTTGAACCTGCCCGTTATCAGTAGGCATGTCTAACAGTAGAGTGACGCCTTAGACCATTCTACCATTGAAGTGGGTTAAAGTTTATTAAAATTAATTTAGTTCGATCCTAATCGACGCCTATTAAACTACCATAAAACTTTTTGCTAAACGAAGATATAGATGTCTGCATACTTATATCAAAATGGCGGAGTTTAAAATACAACCGCTTGAACTGGAATAAAACATCTTGATATTCAAAAAAGTGTGTTAAATATTTTCATTTTCTTGCACCCATGTGGATTATTCGAATATTTAAGGTTCTATTAAATTGTGTTGATATCATGAGGAAGTTAAAATTGAAAAAAAAAAGTATTCGCTTTTACGTGGAATGCGTAGAAAATATTTTCGGGAAAGTCACCTAGGATATCAAGTCGGGATTAAAACCTGTACTTCCTCATCATTAGAAAATCAACAAATCGAGAAAGACGTCGTAGCCTACGTGCCCATTGAAACTGGTGTATAATCATTTGAATAAAATGTTAGCGTGTGTTGGAAGGAGGTTGGGTGGTATGATTATTAGAACCAACTTCAATCGCTGTTAAGCCACACTGCTTAAATTCCTATCTTCTGTGTCGTTTTTTGGAACTAATGTACTTCTATATTATATCTAATCTCATACTCCATTTAACCTTCACCTACAACTACCCTTTAGTTATACCAAAAGGAAAGAGCGAAAAGAAAAAAAAGAAACTTCTTATCTCAAGTTAAAGAGGAATGCTCGCTGCTAATTCTCAAAGAGCCTAAAACTTTGTGATGAGAGCCTATCAATGAATTACTGTAAGTTTTAGAGGAAAGCTAAATTTAGAGCTTTTTTTCATCAATCTTAGTATCGTCGCTTTGCAAATAGCCTATTCTTAAAAACTAGTTGAAAAAAAACTTATATCCAATTTTAACACTTATTTTTTTCTATTAATAAAACTCAAACTTTAGGGTTGTTAGTGAAAAAGATCCATGTTGAAATATTTAGACCATATTTTGGCGTGAACCATATTTTTAAATAACTCATCTTATAATTCAATATTGCGTAAGAACTCAACGTTCACGTGGCAATTTCTCTCCTAGATTTAACGACCTAGTTGCCCATAAAAATAATGTTTAAATGCTGTGTGGTTGTTTAACTTGGAACTCAAATTTATAGTCCTATTTTAGAAAAAAAACTTTTTTTATGGCCAAGAGCCCAACATTATTAATATTTTACTATTTTCTTAGTGTTATTTTATACGATTCGATACTATATATCGTGTAACAACTGCAGAGAATATTACTTGACGTTTGAATACCTTGTACTAGATCTAATAGTTTTCTAGTTATCGGGTAGTATTATTCCTATGAAAATTGCACTATAATGGAAGTTCTTTTCTAAATACAAGATGCAATGAAAGATAGTATTTAGTCGCTCTTTGCTACGGGATGTAAAGTTCATGGAGCCGGGATATTCGGCAGATTATTGAAGAGAGACGGAACTACGATAAATAATTTAGCTTTATTGACTTTAAAATAACTAGAAAGGTGAAATAAATGAAAATATTAATTCATTTTAAGTTAATCAATCTTTAATATCTTAAGAAATTTTACAGTTCTCAATTCCCAATTTCCAGAATTATTTATAAAATTTGTAATTTTGTCAACTTTTCTTTTCCTTTTAGAAACTTTGATAAATTCTTCAAAATTGTGTTTTACTTTATTTTAATTAAATGTAGCTCAAAACAAATACATAAAATATGTGATAATTTTTTCTAGTATTTTACTACATTTACCAAACGAATTTCTAATATATATATATTAAGTAGTATATTTTTGTATTGATAGCGAATAAAAAACATATCCATGGATAGGGGACGTCTAGGAGTTTGTTGTAATGCCTCTTCCAAATAAACGTTTGAAAAAATTGTACACAGATATTATATCATTAAAATAACTCTGCTTGTATTTTAGATCAACTATTTCCAAAATATTTAAATAATTGTTGGAACAATTGGAAATTCTTGCGTCAACATCTCTTTTGGTTAAAAGATGACGAGAACAACACAAACATGTTTGTTTTATATGCATTAAGTCTTCAACAACATCATAATTTAATGTAATGGGATGTTTACGTCATCAACATTACTTTTTCTTGAACATGAAATTTAGTATCATCAGTTGCTACTAGATTTTCCTCAACTTTCGTTTATTTGAATATTGAACCGTTTGGACTTGTGATTCAACTTTTTTTTTTAAATGTAAACGATTCGATATATTTAGGTTTTGTTGAGGCTCTTAAAATTGCTTTTGATAAATGGCATATGATGCCATATTTTCTTAATCTAGCTTGAAGGCCATATATATTAAAGTTACCGAGAAGTACAAATTAAAAATACTACTCTTCAATAAATTTTTTTCAATCAGCACAATTTTTTAGAAGTGTTATTATGAAAAGAAATATCTTAATGAACCTTGACAGTTGACACATGTTCTTTGTCAGCATACAAGATCAGAGCTACTACTATTTTTAATTACAAAATTCTCAGTGTTTTACAGGTTCCTTAGAAGTAGTTCCCATTTTCCCAGACAGTTTAGACTTTACTAGAGAGTAGTGTAGAGGAATTAAATTTAATTTGCCATAAAATTGGCTAGTGTAGGCTTATGTAGATATTGGTGTTTAAAACATGATGATTTTACCAAGATAAATTTAATGGATAAATATATGCATATACAATTTTTTGGTTGAAAAAAGGGTTGGAGATAAGACATTATGTTCGAATCAGTGTGGCTTAGTCTATATAGGCACGCTATTTTAAGAAGTTTTAAAAAATATATAAGTTAGATTCCCTATAATCTATTTGAAGTGGTCCCCACCCAGAAATTTAAAAGAATGTTGATGTCTTTAGAAGCTATTTAGGTTGTTCCACGCTTGATTCTTTCTCTCTTCTAAACTTAGTAGCCACTAGAAAATACATTAAGTAGTCTTCCACCAATAAATTTTAAATATTGGATGCCATTAGATGCTAATTGGAGTGGCCCTCTAAGGTTATTTCTTTTAAAGATCGGAAGACTTTAGAAGCCATTTAAAGTGTTATTTGATTGGAATTTTATTGAGGATTAAAATCCTTTAGAAGCGGTTTATAGTTGTTCTTCCCTGATAGTTTTTTTGAAAAGTGAATATTATTAGAAGTTTGATACAAGGCCATCTTTAAGCTTCAAATTAAGCACTTAGTAAAATTTGGGGGGATTGAACCCTCTAAATTTCCCCTTCCTACACTCATGGCACGCTTTAAAACGCCTTAAGAATGGAAACTTTTCCTCGAAAACTTGAAAAACCACGCAGTTTTTTATGAAATAAATAGTGACTAGTTGAGAAGATATATTATTATGAATCTGGAGACCAATTCGTTATACCTTTATGCTGTTCTCTGAGGACGCCATTTTGGGGAGCGTTTGTATGTAAGGAGCCAACTGATATTATTATTGTTGTAATGCCTTTCAGGCCCTGGCGATGTCCTTTGTGCCTTGCAGCCTTTTGGCATATGGTTACCATTGTAATTCCTAAGTGTCACTCCCCAATTGAGTTGTACCATGTTTCTTTGATAATAAAATTATAACTCTCTTGTGCTCACCTCTGTCTATATTATTTTTTATGGGATAGTAAAGGGGGTAAGTTGCATGTTCACTGTGCAGTTCAATACAGAAGCTGTCTGGCAGATGTGACGTCACAATATTGGAGATGATCTAGATGCAGGCTCAGAGGTAATAACAGGCTTTGATAAAGCATTATTATTTGTTTGGATAAAAGAGTACATAATCTCTCAAGAATTATAAACATGGGTGTAATAAGAAAATAGACTCTTCACTCCTAGACTACTCATAACATTTCCCCCAGTAAAGATGGAAGACAATATATTTTATCTGAAGCCAGGGTTGCATCTAGGGGAAGGAGAACCACGGGGGCAATTGCCCTGGGACACACATTCCAGGGGGGCACATTTCCCCCCAAAAATATTAAATTCAATTACAGTTATTATTGTAAATTGATAGAAGGCCAGGTTTGTTTCGTGACCGTGAAGTAGTTTTCGTGCCAATTGAAAATAAACACATCAAATTGTTGTGATTCAATTAACAGTTTGCTTTGAGTTTATTTAAAATGCTTGGGTTAGGAAAGAGTGAACTTATTGTTGTATTTGCTAGTAATATCCTTTCTATCCATCTTAAACAAACACATTAAACATTTTACTCACACAAACACAACAGATATAAAATGAAATAAAGTATTTTGTGTTCTATTGTTTTAAATGGCAGAAATGTGTGTTCATAATAATGTAAAATACAAAATATTTCACAATATTCTAATGCTGGAATCTCGGAGTTTTATGTCATAGAGCAGGATCATATGAAATTAGATGACAACGCAGATGACGAAATTTTAAAATAGAGGATAACTTTTCTACATACATTTCTTAGGTATCTCATTCCAACCGCATTCACCTTGCTCTTGTGTCTCTCCTGAGAAGTAAGTAGTAAGTCTATTTTTATATAATTCACCAGTGATATGTTAATTACTCTATGACATTAGGAAATCAAAATCTCATTGTCGCAACTACAAAAATACGCCACCTATCTGTATCTCAGGCTAGTTATATCCAGTCCACCTCATTACACCCTATCTCTATCTTGAGCTATTACTTTATCCAGTCCACCCCATTACACCCTATTTCTATCTCGAGCTAGTTATATCCAGTCCACCTCATCACACCCTAGCTCTATCTTGAGCTAGTTCTATCCAGTCCACCCCATTACAACCTATCTCTATCTTTAGCTAGTTCTATTCAGTCCACCTCATTACACTCTATTTCTAGATGGTCCACTCTAATGTTATCCTTCCATCATCGTGAATCACATTATGAGAATAAATAATGGCCTATTGAGTGACGTCATAAAAGTCAAAGTGGAAGGAAAAAGGCGACCAGGAAGACTGAAAATGTAACTAATTGATGACATCAAATAAGGAAATAAGATAAGAGTTTCAGGATATAACAATTTAGTTGGAAGTGACTTAATGCATTCCAATAATATTATTTTCTTTTTATCTTACCTTTGTCCTGTAATTCATAGATAGGGAAATCACGTAAATATTCAATTTTAATAATATTTATTATTACTATAGTGAGTGAGTCTATTAATTATAACCATCATAACCTTAACCATTAAATATATCTTATGTTACCTCTGTCCAACAAAATTCAAACTTGTTTACCACTAGTTAATTTTAATTAACTTAACCTTATCTAGCTTACAAATTTATTTTTCCTAAACTAGGTGAAAACCAATAATTTCTTAGGGTCCTGTCATCAGCGCTATACCGGATTGTCACATTTATGTATATTAATTTAATTATATAATTATTGTAAAAATACTTTCAATGATGTATCAATTAAATACAGAAAGAGGTATTATGGCTGGCATTTTAAATACTTAACTGTAAGGAGCTGGCACATAACAGGAAGTAATATAACTATAAGAGGAAGTATACATTTCTAAGATTTGCAAAATACTAGAGTGATAGAAAATGGTACAAATATGAATCAGTCAGGCTTACACCTCTCTCTTATTCCCCTGTCTCCCCTATCGCGCAGCACTAATACCGGCAGTAGGTTTAAGGTAATTCGACCATCAACATTTTATTGCACAACTTAAACACGTGTATTATTATAAGATATAAATACTGATTCAATGATTTCAACTCATTACAGTTCATGAGTATAAACGGGCTGGACTTGCTTTTAAATGATTTTATATACCACTATGAAGGCAAAGTATTAAATGTATGGGGCTAATATTTTGTATAATTATAATAAGCTTACCTAATGAAATGTTTATACTATAATAAATACAAATAATTTTTAATGTACAAATAGTTTAAAAGGGGTAAAAATTACATCATTTTTAATCATACTAGTATAATATAAAGTATTAATTTTACACCCCAATAATTTGATTTACTCTCATTTTGTAATACACAATGTCGTTTTTAAGAATTAATTCGTTTGAGTTTTTTGTTTAGCTCTGTTAATTAAATTTATTTATGGGAACAAATTAATCATTGCAAAACATGAGAAAAACTATTGTTTTAACTTTACCAATTTGTAGAAATAACAGCGACTAGCTAAACATAATCCCCGCCTGATCCAGACAGTGTCGGATAACCAAACTAATGAGTAATGACTCACTCAAGTAAAAGTAAGATGGAGAGGGTAGAATAAGTGACATTGATTCCTTCTATATAATATTTCTCTATTCTTTTCTTCCTTCCGAATGTCATTTTGAGCTTGATAAATATTATACCATATCACTTTTGTGTTTGATTTACTATTTCTTTAAATATTAAATATTTCATGAATTTATGAGTTTCACTTGTCTTACTGGTTATAGATTAAATATTAAAAATTGTATAAACAATGAAACATTGCTGAAAATATAGGCTTACAAGATCTTATGTTTTAATAATAACATTGCTGTAAGGTAGTGAACTTTAGTAGCCTACTTAGGTAATCTTGCAAGGTTTCTCTTATCACCACGTCTTACTACGCGTTCGGGTTATACGCCTGAGTATTAATTACGCCAATTGATTAGGAATAACTGTTGTTATATTTTATAGGAAATGAACCCGCATTTACGTGGAAATCCATTTTGTAAAAGCCACTACAGTTCACCCGACCAAGATTCAAACCTCGAGCTCCCTTTCCTCGACAATCTTTCTCAACATGCAACTTATGCGTTAGCCAAATAAGCCACCGAGGCGGGTCGCGTCTTACTACCCGTTCGCTTTATAATCTTTATGATTGTTGAATGGACTGCGACGAGAACCTAAAGGCTCCGGTCGTCGGGAAAGGGAGGTATTTGTTTGCATTATGCTTCTTTAAGTATATATTTAATAATTTTTAATAATCAAGATTTTAATTTATAGTAATTTTATTATTAATAATATTGCTAGTTTATACAAAAATATTAATTAATAATCATAATAATAAAAAAGTCTTTGTAAAAAAACATAAAAATGTAATAATAAATCAATGACTCAATAGAAATAAATAAAAATATAGGACCTATATTTGCATAGAATGTATTAGAAAAAATGTGTATTTTCATATAAATAATTGGTTATCAATTTATTATCTTACTAAACTCAGTAATATAATTACTGGGGAATTATTGTTTCAAGCTGCCTGATTTTCTGCACATTAGAACTAAGGTAGGTGTTTGTCATTCTTCACAATATTAAGGTGTGAATTTCAATGCATTTGATTATATTAATGCTGGGATGGGGGGGGGGATCATCCCCATCACCAACCCCCATTCCAGAATTTAACCCCTGCAAGAACCTGACCAACATAGTTTATATAGCAGTGGTCGTGTGAATACAGAGTAATGGTGATCATGTCGCTCTACTGCTGGTGTCATGGTGAACGGCTTTGATCAATTTCTTGGTGATGATAGCTCGTCACGTGAAGTTGAGTGAACCACCGTTTCGGGGAAATATTGCATTGAAGAAACCGAGTATAATACAATTCTAAACATTTTTCTGCGCTCAACATTTATAACATTTTACTAAATTATGAATGTTAGTTTAAAAATATCTATCAAAATTTACAGATGCAGATCACATGACTTGACGTAAGAGTATTAAAATGGTTTTAGTAACGGTTAAATAATGTTCTTCCTTTCAGAATCCCACTATACTGTAAACAAAGCGTAACAAACATGTGTTGTGTTGAGAGAAATAGTGGTTAAATGGCAGGTCTATGTTATATACATACATATTCATTTAAATTAGTTAATAAATTACAACCAGACTAGGAATCGAGCCCGCGGCCTTAAGAAAACTATGAGGGAAGAGTGTACTCATGCCACCCATGTAACCCTTACCAATACCGGTGCATATGGGTGGTCATATTGTCTAAGGCATCAATAGACTGTACTGCCGTTGACTGGAAGGTTAAAGTTCCAATCTCAGCTCCATTTGGCAGGGGTAGATTTTCAAATGCGATTTGTCACAGTATTCTCTCTCCACCCTAATTTAGGTGGACTGTCTATAAAAAAATTACTGTCCTCAACGCTACTCTATAGATTAGTAACCCTTGTTTTAAAAGTATCAATGATAAAAAGGGTACCCGTCATTTGGCCTAAAAGGCATTTGGCCTAAAGTGTAGGCTAAACGCCTTCAGGCCAAATGCCTTTAGGCCAAATGCCTTTTAGGCCAAATGCCTTTAGGCCAAATGCCTTTTAGGCCAAATGCCTTTAGGCCAAATGACTTTAGGCCAAACGCCTTTTAGGCCAAATGCCTTTTAGGCCAAACGACTTTTTGTAAAGTTAATTTTTAGACCATTTATTAAAATATGTTTTGCTATCTCCGGAAACATTCGTTAAGATTTGTAGTGATGCTAATAGATGGCGAGGTGTGTAGTGTTTAGTTAAATAGTATATACTACCGTTTCAAAATATATAAGTCTTTTCTCAATTTACTACTTCCCAAGGTATAGCAGCACGTCCATTAACCTGTAGTACCACTTTTGTATATTGAACTTTTTACATTGCCAAGGTTTTGTACTAATTTTTGACAAGCCATCTTGTTAATGTGGGGAGTGCTAGGCCACCACCGTGGTTCGGATTCCACGTTAAACTGTAGGTCCTTCATTTCATCTCACAATCACCCTACCATTACACATTAGCGTAAGTGCGTATAACCCGAACGGGTAGTAAGACGTGGTGCTAATAATAATAATAATTTTTGTACCATTTTGTACCAGAAATAAAAAGTTTTGCACCCGTACCGTTTTTTATTAATTAGCACATACATGTGGTTACACCATTTTAATAATTTTGTTTTATTTTTAATTTTGAATATATTTTTTTTAAGTGCCAAAGTATATTTTATCAGTCTTTCTAAGTATATTTGTTTATTAATTTTGCTAAATGAATTAATCAATCAATCATTTTTTTATAATCATATTAACTTACTCGAGTTTGCCCACGGCTTCGCTCACATTTTAGTTGGGTAAATTATCTTATTTTTAGCAAATCATCTAAACCAGGTTTTCTCAAACTCTATACTCTTGAGCCTTATATGAACATAAAATTAATTGTTAAGACTATTATTCTTAGAATAAAATAACTTGTTTACGTTAAAATACAAAAATGAGACATTTATTATTTAATTGATTTAATTATTTTATGATAAGAGCTTTGTAGAAATTTATAAAAATAGTAAGGTTTTGTAAGATATTAATTAATTTTATTGCTTCATAGGCCAAACAGAATATTAATTTTTTAGTCAATCATAATTTAGGCAAGTCGAAAGAAGTGAGAAATTGGTTCACACCTCATCTGAAATCCCTTCGCGCCTCGCAGTTTGAGAAACCCTGATCTAAACTACCAAAAATACAATTTCAGACACGTATGAGGCGAAAACCTTGTATGTTGATGAAGCCACAAATTAACTACTACATATAAGAAGTAAAATCTATTTTATAAATATATATATTATCTATTTTTTATATATATATATATATATATATATTATATATATATATATATATATATATATATATATATATATATATGCAGTCTTTGCATCAATATTTGCTCGCTTACGCAGAGACATTGTTGAAATGAACACCAAAAGAAATAGTTTAAATTTACTAACTAAACATGAATTAATTTGAAAGAATCACTCTAGTACTAAGAACCTCAGCTTATCAAATAAATTGTTCTGTTAGTAATTGTTTCTATTGGTTTTTGAAAATTTTCCCTTCTACTCCCCAATCATAATTTCTCTAACTCCCATTTGAACACATAGTTTTAAGAATACTTTCTTTATCTATAGTTGTTCTTCTATCTGCCAGCCAAATTTCGATTTTAAACTATAGAAAAAAGGTTTTTTATAACTCCCCCG
This sequence comes from Timema cristinae, assembly GCA_039000515.1. Lineage (NCBI taxonomy): Eukaryota > Metazoa > Arthropoda > Insecta > Phasmatodea > Timematidae > Timema > Timema cristinae. Next base: position 44,323 of record JBCFYV010000216.1, read on the forward strand.
CCCCTCCCTTGATTTCATGGAGTTACATTTTAAAATGCTCAGACTTATTAGTTATTTGGAGTGGTGCATTTACGGGCATGCCAAAATTCAATTTTTAACGACACTGCACTGAGATGTAGTAGTTTCTATTAATTTTGTAGATTTTGGACCCCTTATTCCCCAACCCACTTTGAGAAATTTATAGTCTAATGTTATTTTGGCTATCTGGGATTTGATTTATCTTTATTTATCTGTCAAAATTTTATTTTTTTCCTAATCTCAAAAGTTTTTTTTCTCTATTATACTCCATCACCACTATTTCTCAGAATGCAATATTAAATAATAATAATAATTATTATGTAAATGTCTATTTGTATTGTTTCCCGTACCTAATTAATAAATTTAAATTCTTTACAATACAGAGAAGTAATTAAATATATTAGTTTTTGAAAATGTTGACCTCCAAGCTCCCCTTCCTCCTGCAATTACTCAACTCACTGAGAAATTTCAAATTTTAAGGTTTATTTGGTCATCTTGATGGGTCCTTCCTTATACTAAGGCTACTAGAGTTGTAGGGAAGGCTCGTTCACTTTACCGGCCAGCATTCAGCTCTACCCTAACACGCAGCGCTGCTGTAACGTCTGATCGTAACCTAGCCAAGCTTGCTTCTGTTCAGATCATGTGACTGTGTAGTGCAGCACTTTTTTAAAATTATTATTCAGCACCACGTCTTACTACCCGTTCGGGTTATACGCCTAAGTACTAATTACGCTAATGGATTAGGAATTGGGAAGGTTGAATTAGTGGAAGTGAACCCGCATTTGCGTGAAGGGAGAGTGGAAAACCATTGAGGAACCCCCCACCCCCCGAGTTCACCCGACCGAGATTCAAACCTCTATCTCCCCATCCTCAGCAGTAGATCTCAACACGACTAGCGCGTTAGCTATCTACGCCACCGAGGCGGGTGCGCTCGTTACTAACTTCTTATTTATGTCGAGTATGCTTCCAAAGTCAATGTGAATAGTAAATGTTTGTATGTTTATTGTAAGCTTTCTTATTATTTATGCGTGAAGGTGTAACCTTGTCACAACGAAACATGGGATGATTGTAACACTCACCTAATGCTGTCCCGGTTGACTCGCAATGGAATCGACTTCACAACACAAGACGCCACCTTCAACGCGCACTAAAACCGACTGAACTGGCGCTCGCTGTGGGCGGGGCGGAGAGCCCCCCCCACCTTTCCCCTTCATCGGACGAAAAGACAAGCGAACATCGCCGTGCGCTTTCAACGAAAGCCTAGTGGACTATTATGGAACCTTCTACAGGCTATGTTGTGCGTGTGGTCTGTTACTCCAGGGCTCTGTGGACGCTTCTAGATAATATCCCCCCTTTTCCGTCCACTCTGAGAGCATATGATCACTTCAGGGTATAAAAGTGTTGTGGTGCGATGTGTTGGCACGCATTATACTCAGGGCTTTTAGGAGGTAAGAGTCTTACTTCATAAGTGGGCTCGTCATTATTAATCAAAATTCCCTTTAGTTTAAAATCTTATTCATATCTTCCAAATTCAAATGTTTCGGACTTCATATACATTTGTAGCTATTTATTATTCTTTATTTATTTAACGAATAGTCATGACTGCGGGGTATTGGTAGTCGTCTTCACGACTATGGCAATATGTTTATGTTCTTTCTGCATAAACAAAAAGGTGGATAAATGTGGGGCCGCAGGCCATCTAAGAAAAACACGGATGTTTTTAGTAATGTTTAATGTTTATATACATGGGGTTGTTAGTTAGTCGGGATAATCCCCGTCTTTGTGATATGTTTATATACCTAGGATTGTTAGTGGGTCTTGATAGTTTATTGTTACGTTTCATATATCTATATTTGTGTTAATGGTTGTTAGGGAGATAATATATAGTTTATTGTTATGTTTGGTAATTATTAGTTTGTGGGTTCTAAATAGTGGGACCGCGGGCCACCTGATTGTTGAATCTCCCAACGGGGCCTAACTTACTACTTAATTAAATGGGTGGAGTTATTATTGTTAGGTTTGCAAACTCTGTATTTACTTTGGTGCTATTGGTAAGCCTCTCGACGGTATTAGTTAACTATGGGGTCTTGAGTCCCTTTGGGCTATGCTAGAGCTTAGGCTAGGCTTGCGCTATTATTTGAGAATTGTAACGTTTAATGTGTGTAAGGAGACCAATTTATCAACAGACCGGGGTCACCCGTTAACTGTGTCTTTTATAGGGCCTTATTATAAGGCAGCTATTATCTTGTTATGGTTGTATCGCCCTTCTGGCCGTGACATGTGTTTGTATGTCACTTCGCCCATCAGGCGCATACTGGCACTTGGTATTTGTAATCTTTAATGTTCCGCTCCCCATTGAGCTGTATTATGTTTGAATGAATAAAAATTATAACTCTCTTGTTTCTACCTCTGTCCATTATTTAATTGGGATGGTGAAGGAGTGTAGTTACAAAGGGTTACGAAAAGTGTCATACCGATACTAAGAAAATGCCGGGTAAGCGTTGTATCGTTGCCGTATGCAATAAAAGTAATCTAAGAGATATGGTGTTATACACCATGACTTCCCTAAAGATTCTGATGTCAGACGAAGATGTATTCCCTTCTGAACGAGATGGAAAATGGAGTCATGATTCATATTTTATTTGCTCAGAACATTTTTTCGCCTAATGAATATGAACAAGACCTTCAGTCCTAACTGCTGTAATTTCCTTAAAAAAGCAAATTAAAATCGCCCTTATTTGTGATGTCTTCGAAAATGTTATCCAAGGGGAAAATATATCACCCGTGAATCTAGGCATTGTATTAGATTTACGAAACAAATAGTAAGTGGTTTCATGGCGTGTAAACATGTCACCCCCAATAGTTTTACTTTATGGAAAAGTCCCCTTCTATAGTGAATTTAATGATTTGTTTAAATAGTTTACTTAACTGCAAGATTTCACATATGCATTTTATAACCTTATTAAACAAATCGATCTTGCTTCATTAATGTGGACAGTAGTCTGGAAGAAAAATCTCCCCATGCAAGGTGGATATAGTTTTATGTTATCCGTGCCATCTTAAAACATACTTTAGAAACATTATTTCTAAATTTAATAAATCACGTGGCTGTATCACACACATGAATATGTTTTTTTACAAGAACATAGTTTATTGTAGTACATGAACAAATGTATATAGTACGCAAGTTAATGAAAGCATTAAGGTATTTGGTGACGTAAATGTTCACTTAAATTATGTGTTAACTTTTCAATATAAATTTAATAACCCTCTTGTAAGTAGGCCTATTCATAAACCAATTTCTAGTATAGTGAAAATCTTGAATTTATATTAATGTTCAACTGAGTGTGTCAAACTATATATTTAAAGGGTAATATTAGATTCAGTTACATTTGTGTTATATAAGTTTGTAATAATATATGCCCCCCTAAAAGTTGGAGATAATATGTGTGTCCTCCACCTATATCCCCTACCCGCCCCCCCACAGTTGGAAATAAAGTTGTCCTCTAAGATTGAAGTTCAAATCCCAGCCGGGTGTAACAAGGGTATTTTTCCCTAAAATGGTACCCCACTCTCAATATTCGCAATAGAGGTACATTCAATCTAAAATGTAACATTCCTCATTTCTGGTTCATTAGGGTAAATTGATGTATGTGTACAACTCAAACGGGTAGTAAGTCACAATGAAAAAACACCTATTGTGATGACTATCAAGAGTATCGGCCAAGCTTTATTAGTGTTGGGCGAGGTAGTTTGTAAAAACACTATTTTTAAGGAGTTTTTAGGTGATTGACTCCAAGCCAGTGGAAAATATTTGAAAATGGAATGCCACTAAAAGCTATTTGGGGTGATCCTTAAGCATTTAGAAATAATAATAGATTGTTATATAATCTTTTTGAAGTTTGATTCAAACCATCTTTCAGCTTCAAATTCAAGTATATCAGAGGGAAGTTTAACAAAATAGAGGGAGGCACATTTCGATGGGGGGAGAAAAATTTGTTAATACCCCACCCTATCAACCCTTCCCTCTTTCCCAGATCACGCTCAATGAGTGACACTCGATATAAAACTAGTGACAGACACACCGTAGAATGTAGATTATTTCCTCAGAGTCTGACAAACTAACTTAAATCTAGAACAAATACAACATCCAGCCCCCTGACAGTTAATTCATCATTGTGAAAGGGGAAAAGCACAGTCAACCAATGATACGTTTTTCGGACATTCCGGGAATCGAACCCGGGACCTTTAACTCAGTATACAAACACGCTACCAACTGAGATAAAGTGTCGGACTGTGTATTGAAATCAACATTTAGTACGGTTTATGTGTTGTTAGCAAAATAATTCTATATTACGTGATAAAAAAAATTACACCTCTGTACACAAATAAAAAACTGGTACGTTGGTACTAACGCTATAAACTACCTGATCTCATAAATCATCGCACTCAAAATATAACTTGTTTTTGAGTGACGCGGAGGTGGTGGTGTAGTGTAGTTCTTCTTTTATATTCATTCAAGTATTAAATTATAAAAGACTTGTGAGATTTAAATGTATTTATTGAATGATCATAATACTAGTGTAAATATTTTTATGAGAGTTCGGCCATTCATTTTTTCTGGTACAAAGGCTCCTTCGGTCTAAAATGTGAGAACCCCTGGTCTAAGTCAATATATGTTAATGTGTTGAATAACACGCTCTGGTAGCTTTGTCAGTTCGAAGTACTTTAGTATTAATTTTAACCGAAATTGGGTGGGGTGCGAGTGATTCTGAAGTCTCTATATAAGCGAGGTCCTCGGTGTAATAACCCATATCTTGTGTTAAGAAACTTAAAAACTAAAACGAACTTAATTACCAGAATGGTGGCTACTAGTTGTATACATTTTCTTGTATACAATGTATGGAAGCTACTATGATTGTGCTTTTTTCAAATGAGAATATAAGTGGCACTTTTAATATGTGTGTGTTTTGAATATAAAGTCTTAAACCAAGTCTTAAAAAGGAGCCTATGTATACGACTCATCTTCTGTGTCTAATGTTTTAGTTATAAAGTAAATAATTTATGTTTGTATTGAAATTATTAGGGGTTATGGGGAAGGTGCCGCGTTTACTCCACCCCAATGAGTGCGCCACTGGTTCTAAGTAAACGCTTAGTTAGAGGTCATTTTATCATAGATATAATTAATTTATAAAATATTATAGTTATTTAAATGGTTTTTATGAACTTATAATGCCCCTTTTTCTCGTCAAATGAAAAAATCAAAAGTATATCCATTAGCTTTTATTTAATTAAAGGGTACCAAACTTTTAGTTCAAACCCCTTTAAAATAGGTTTAGATTATATATATATAGTTAATAATGAATACTTTTTGAGCCAGTGTGTTAAAGGAGTCTCTCATTTTATATTATTAAGTCAACATAGTAAGTATAGTATTTATCTTAAAAATGTTAAATAAAGTTTAAATGTAATTATAATTATACAAAAATGTACATTTGTTATATTTGAATATGATGTATTTTCACTGTCTAAAATATGTTTTTCAAGTAAATAGAGTAAGCTCTAGTAGTGTTGTTTTTTCATTGTATCTTCACGCCAGTCAATGCTTTCCACATTTAATAGCAATTAGAAGGTAGGTATGAGGAAGATAGAATTATGAGAAGTACCCTCGTTTGCGTGAAAAACGGGAAACCATTTAGGAAAAATTACCTTAAGTACATCGTGTAATTGAGCAGGCGCGGTATGCACATTTTTGTCCTCGATTCATTATTTCATAGAACAAATCTTTCTTTAAAAAATGAAGATGAAATACATTTAAAAAAAATTAGATATCACTAAACTTTACACAAAAATATACAAATCAATACATTATTTAATCTATATAAAGCAAAGGATGAAGCAAGACAGAGGTACCCGCCAACAACTCGCGAAACTCAAAACAAATTATTTTAGTGGGTTTGAAAAAGAACCAAAGGAAAGTTGCCGGGGAACAATGAATTTTTGTTATGGTTTACTTCAAGGTCGTTTGCTATTATTAGGAATGGAGGGAGGAAAGGACTGCTGCCTAATCCCACCCTTCAAAGTATCTTGTAGAGTGCGACGGAGAAGAGAGAAAGAGAAGATTTAGCCTGTTTGCCACGTAACTCAAGTTGGCCCGCCACATTGCTGAAAAAAACCTTTTTTGTCTAATCGTTTGTGCTCTATTTGTGCTCATATGTGCCCGAACATGAACATGTGTGCTGTGAAACTGGCCAATTTAGAAAATATTTAATGTGGTGGGCTAACTTGAGCTCAAGCTAGCCACCACATATTGAAAAACACAACATAACAAAATGTATTTAAGTCAATCCATTGTGCTCCATTTGTGCTCATATGTGCCCGAAAATGAACATTTGTGCTTTAAAATTAGAAAATCTAAAGAACAATTAATGTGGCGGGCTAACTTGAGTCTTCCTTATACCATAACCTGTAGAAAAATTGAATTCAAGCAGGCCCGCCACATTTTTAAATATCAATGTAACAAAATTCTGTTTTCACCATTCGTTTGTTTTTCGTTTGTGCTCATATGTGCCCAAAAATGAGTATTTGTGCTCTATAATTAGAAAATCTAGAAAACAGTTAATGTGGTGGGCTAGCTTGAGCTCTAGTTGGATTGCCTTCATTAAATGTTATCAAAAGGCCTAGATTCACATTTTTAACTTTTATTTGGGGAAAATTTTGGGGCAAAAAAAAAAAGAACAAACAAATTTTGGGGAATCCCGGGGAATTTTTGGTTTTAAAAATTTTTTTAAAAAAAAAGGGGGTTTGGGCCCCTTTTAAAATATTTTTTCACTTTTTTGGGAAAAATGGGGAAGGGGTTTAAGTTGGGGCCCCCCAAAAATTAAAAAATTTTTTTTTTTGATTTTTCATTTTAAAGCACAAATGTTCATTTTCGGGAAAATTTTTGGGGACAAATAAAAAAAAATGGATTGGGTTTTTAAATTTTAAATTTTGGGGTTTTTTTTTTGGGTTTTTAAAAAAGTGGGGGGTTTTGGGTTGAGCTAAAAATTGGCCCCCCAAAAAAAAATTTTTTTTTCTAAAAAGGCCCTTTTTTAAAAAATGTTCATTTTTGGGCAATTTTTGGGGGGCATAAATTTGAGCAAAAACCCCTTTTTAAAAAAAAAAAGATTTTTTTTTGGCAATGTGGGGGGGCCAAAAATTGAGTCAAAGCCCTTTTTTTTTCCGGGGTTTTAAAAGTGTCATTTTTTTAAATTTGGGGGGGAAAACAACATTTTCTAGTTTTTTTTTTAAACCCAAAAAAATTTGCGATTTTCCCTTTGGCCTCTGTTTTTGCCTTTTGGGTTTTTGGGGCCCCCTTGCTTTTCATCGTACGTTTTTTTTGGCCCCGGGGAATTTTTCAACCTTTTTAAAAGGGTAAACCCCTTTTTTTTTTTTTTACTTTTTTATGAAGACTTAAAAAAAAAAACCCCCCGGCAAAATTTCCAAAAAAAACTTTTTTTAAAATTTTTTTTCCCAATTTTAAATTTTTCCCTAAATGGTTTTTCAAATTATAGGAGGGAAATTAGTATAAATTTTTTAAAAAAAAGGGGGCCTATTGTTTAACAAACCCCCTGTTTTTTAAAAATTTTTTTCCCAAATTTAAAAAATTAACTGTTTTAAAAAAAAAAAATGTACAAAATTTTTTTATAATTAAAAGTTAAAAAATTTTAAAAAAAAAATTTAAAAAAGATTTAAAAAGGGTTAGTAAAAAACCCTAATTTAATTTTTTAAAAATATATGACCTTTTAAAAATTTTTTGGGAAAATTTTTTTTTTTTGGGGTCACTATTTTTTTATTTTTTAAATTTTTTAAAAACCCCAAAAATAAAAAAAATATGTTCATTATTTTCAGTCGCTAAAAAAAAAATTTTGGGCGTATTCGGGGAAAAAATTTAAAAATGGGTGGGGTTGGGAATTTTGGGGTTTTTCCCCTTTTTTTTGGGCCTTTTTGGGAAAAAATTTTAAAATTTTTCCCCCCCAAAATTTTTTAATTTTTAAAACCCAAAAATTTTTAAAACCCACGAAAAAGATGCTGAGAAGGGGTTTTTTTTTTTTTTTTTTTCTTTAAAAAATTTTTGAAGTGAGAAATTTAAAAAAGGGAAAAATTTTTGGGAAAATTTTATTTTTTAAAAAAGGGGATATAAGGGTTTTTTTAAAAATACTGTTTATTTTTTTTTAGGTTTTTGTAAAAAGTTTTTTAAAAAAATTTTAACCAAAACCCTTTCATCAGTTTTTTTTTATCATTTCAGTTTTAAAAAATAACATTCCCCTTTTTAAATTTTCCCAAGGTAACCGGGGTTTTTTAATTTTAAAATTTTTGGGCCCAAAAACTTTAGGGCCCAAATGCCTTTTTGGGGGCCCAAAAAACCTTTTTGGCCAACTCCCCTTTGGGGGCCAAAAAAGCCTTTGGCCCCAAAACCCCTTTTTTGGCCAAATGCCTTTTGGGGCCCAAAAGCCTTTAGGCCAAACGCCCCTTTGGGCCCCAAAACCCCTTTTGGCCCAAAACCCCTTTTTTGGCCCAAAAGTTTTTTGGAAATTTATTTTTTGGTTTTTTTTTTTTGGGGGGGCCCAAAAACCCTTTTTCCCCCGGGTCCCCAAAAAAAAAAACAAGGAGCCCCCCAATTTAAAAAAATTAAAAAACCATTATTTTTTATTAAAATTTAAAAAAAAATAATTTTACTGGGGAAAAAAAAAACAATCCTGTTAAAACAAAATTTTTTAAAAAAAAAACTTTTTTTTGTGTAAAAAAATTTTAAAATTTTAAAATTTCTTTTAAAAAATCAAAAAAACTCCCCCTATTTTTTTTTTAAATTTTTTTAAAATTTTTTTTGGGCACAAAATTTTGGGTTTTTTATTTTCTTATAAAAGTAGAAAAAAATTTTTCCCCCAAAAAAATGAATATTAAACCCAAAAATTTTTTTGGGGTTTTTTTTGACCCATATACTATTTTTTTTTTTTGTTTAACCCCTAAAAAAAAATTTTTTTAATTTTTTTTTCCTTTCATAGTTTTTTTTTTAAATTTTTTTCATCGGGGGGAAGTTGTTTTAAAAGTAAAAAAAAATTTTGAAAAAATTTAATTTCCTCTACCTTTAGGGGGCGTCACCGGGGCCCCTAGTTTTTTTGGGTTTGGGGGCCAGAAAAACTTTTTGGGGGGAAAAATTTCCCCTCAAAATTAAAAAAAAAATGTTTGGGGTTTGTCCCCTATGGTTTTGGGGGGGAGTAAACTAAAACCCGGGGAAATTTTTAAAATTTAAAATTTTTTGTTTTTTTGAGTTTTTTTTTTTCATGAAAATTTTTTAAAAATTTTACTACAAGAGTATAAAAAACATCCCCTTTTCCAAAAGGCCCTTTGGGGTTTTCAAAAATTATGTTGTGGGTTTTTTACCTAAAACCCCAAAAGGGCAATATGTTTTTTTTTTACGGTATTGGGGCCTTTTTGGGTAGAAAACGTGTTTTAAATTTAAACCCCTGACCTAAAACAACGCGAAAAAAGCCCCCAAATTTTCCAAAAAATGATCTTGACCCGGCTTTAAACCCCTTTTCCCAACGTGGGGAAAATTTTTTTAAAGGGGAAAATTTTCCTTTTAATTTTTTAAAAAACGAAGGGGGGCCCCAAAAGGGGGGGGCATAAAAAAAAACAAAATTTTTTTGAAAAAACCCAGCGCAGTATTTTTTTGAGGGTAAAAAAAATTTAAAAAAAGTCAAAACTTTTGGGTTTTTTCCCCAGGGGCCCGGTTAAAAAAAAACCAAAAAAACAAAATTTTTCCCCGGGGGAAATTCCCTCTACTCTAATGCTGCAGACCCCCATATGTCTTTTCCCTTTTAAAATTTTTTTTTGGGGGTTTTTTAACTTTTTAAAACCCATTCAAGTTTAGTGTTTTACCAGAAAAAAAAACTTTCCCGGGGGACTTTAAAAATTTTTTTGAAGAAATTAAAAAAAATTTTTTTTTGGGCAGGTTTAAAAAAAAAAAATTCCCAAAAAGGGGGTTTTTTAGTTAAAAATTTCCCCCAGATACCCCCGGGGGGGTTTTTTTTGGGGCCCAAAAATTAAAGGGGCCGTGATGATATTGAAGAATAAGTTTTCATTCCAAAAAACCCCCAAAGGGGGCCCCCAGCCCCAATAGGACTTTAAAAGAATTTTAACATAACATTTGCTGGTTTAAAATTTTGGTTTTAAAGGGTTGACATTTTTAAAGAGAAATCTAGAAAATTTTGTTTTTTGGGGTTTTTGGGAAATTTTTTAAAATTTTTTAAAAAAAATCGGAAAAAAAAATCTAAACCCCAAAAAATTTTTTATTTTTAAAATTTTTTTTTTAATAAAAAAGTTTGTGGAAAATCGGGGGAAATCGCAAAATTTTTTTTGATCCTGATCAATTTTTTTTAAATCAAATTTTTATTTAAAAGGGAAATTTTTTAGCAAATTTTTTCTTTAAAAAATTCCCCTTTTATTCAGATTTACTAAAAAAAGGGGTTTAAAAATGAAATAGTGTGTCTGCCCCAATGTTTTAAAAAAATTTTTTTCAAATTTTAACCCCAAAAGGGGGTTTCTTTTTAAAAGGGGGGACAAAATTTTTTTTCAGGTAAAAATTTGGGGCATTCCTTTTTTAAAAATTACTAAAATTTTTTTTTAAAAATTGTCCTATGGTTTTTAAAAAAAAAAACCATGATTCCCAGGGTTTTTTTTTAGAAAATTTTTTCGAAAAATTTTTGGTTTTTTTCTTTAAAAAAACATTAAAATTTGACGTTTTTGATTATCTATCCTTTTTTTAAAATTAAAACGGTGCTATAAAATTTTTTAATTTGGGGGAATTTTTTTTTTCAAATTTTTTGAAATAATTTTTACCATTTTACTCTTTTTTGTAAAGTAATTTTTGGTTTTTAAAAATTTTTTCTTAAAAAATTGTTTTTTAGTTGGGGGTGGAACTAACCCCAAAAAAACTTTTTAAAAAAATTTTAAAATTTTTAAACCCCAAAAAATTTAACAAAATTCTATCATGCAACAAAAATTTTCAATGAAAAAAGTTGTAAATTTGGGGGTTTTAAATTTTCTTTAAAAATGAAGAAAATAAAATTTGGGTTTTAAAATTTTTTAAATTTTAAAAAATTTAATTTTTTGACTTTTTTTTTTGCTTATTATGGGGCTTTATTTTTTTGCGGGGAAGATAAAAAATTTTGGGTTTTTAAATTTTTAAAAATTTTCTGGGGGAAGTTTTTTGGCCTCCCCTCCAGCTGAAAAATGTTTTTCCTTTTTCCCCAAATTCAAATAATTTTTTTATCAAAGGGGGGTTTTTGGGAAAACCTTTAAAAAAGTAGCAAAAATTTCTTTTAAAAAACAATAAAAAATTTTAGTAAAAAATTTTTGACGGGGGGGGAAAAAAAACCCCCAAAAAATTTTTTAAATTTTTAAAAAAAAAAAATTTTTTTCCCTTTTAAAGTGTGTTCAACCCCCCAAAAAATTTTTTAAACAAAAAAATCTCTTTTTTCCCTCATCTTTTGAGGGGGAAATTTTTCCCCTTTTGGGGGGAAAAAATTTTCCCCCTAAAAGTCAAATTTTTTTAAAACCACTTTTCCATTGAAAATGGGGTCCATTTTTAAATGTTTTAGAAAAAAAAATTTTACTACCCAATTTTTTTTTTAAAAGGGTAGTTTTTCCCTGCGGGGGAAATTTTCCCCCCTCCCCCTTTTAAAAAACCCCCCCCCCCCCATTTTTATTTTTTTCAAAAAAAACTTTTATATTTAAAAAAAATTTTCAAAAAAGACAATTTTAAATAAGAAAAAAAACATCTTCATTTTAAATTTTTTTAAAGTGTTGTTTTTCCGGGGGGGGGGAAAAAAACCCCTTTTTTTAAAGGGGGAAAAATTTTTTTTCCCCCAAAACCCCCTTTGAATTTTTGGTTTTTTCCCATTTTAATTTTAATTTAAAGGTGGGAAAAAAAATTCTTCCCTTCCCATAGAGTGGGGTTTTAGATATATCCTTATGGAGAAAGGGGGACAAAAAACCCCCTTTTAAAAAAATTTTGTCATTCCCGAAATTTTTTTTGATGGCCCACAGTAAAAATAGACAAATGTCTATTTAATGGGCCCCTTTTTTTTGGGCAGTTTTTTGAGCAATAAACTCTTTTTTTTTTACACCATTCCCCCGGGGGCCCCAAAACCCCTTTGGGTTTAAAATTTACAGTTTTTAAAAAGGGGGGAAAGGGGGGGTTTTTTTAAAATTTAAAAAAAACTTTTAAATTTTTCAAAACCCCCACCCTTTTTTCCCCCAAAAAAAGATTCCCCCCCTGTTATAATTTTTCAAAAAAGGGGGAAAAAAACAAAAAATAATTTTAATTTTTTTTTTTTTAAAATTAAAAAATGTAAAATTTAAAGTTTTAGAATTTTTTTACAATTTAAAAAAAATTTCCAATTTTTTTTGTTTTTTAATTTTGGGAAGTTTCTATCTTTTTTAATTTTACATCTAATATTCCTTTTAACCCCCCCTTTTTTGGAAAAAGGAAAAATTCCCCTTTTTGGGGTTCCGCCCAAAAAATTTCCATACTTAGGAGGTTAAAATTTTTAATTTTAAAATTTGTTTTTTTTAAAGGACTTTTCACTTTAAGGGTTTGGGGGGAATTTTTTAAAATTTTTTGATTACTAAACAATTTTTTTTTATAAAATTTTTTTAGTTATAAAAAAAATAGTATTAAAGTTTAAAATTTTAAATTTTTTTCATAATTAAAATTTTAAATTTTTAAACTATGGAACCCCCAAAACCCCCCCCAAAGGGGCCCTTTGTGGGGGAAAATTTATTTTTTTTTTATCAATTTTCTTTTTTTTCCCCCCAAAATAATCAGGTTTTTTTTTTTTTTTTATTTTAAAAAAATTGGTTTTTTTTCCCCAAATTTTTGCCCTCCTAGAATTTTAAAAAAATTTTTTGTGGGGTTTTTTTTCGGAGCACCCAAAAAAATTTTTAAAATTTTTGATTGTGAGAAAGAAAATTTTTAAAAAATTTTTTAAAAATTAAAACCCCAAAAGGGGGCAAAAGGGGTGTTTTTTTGGGGGTTTTGCGGAAAAGGGGGGGGGCCGGGGGTGGGTTTTTGGAGCGTTTCGCAGGGGGCCGGGCACGCCCCCCTTTTTCCCCCAAATTTTACGCCCCCGGGAAGTCAAAAAAAAAGGGGGCAAAAAAGGTTTTAGATTTTTTTCAACCCCCCCAATTTTTACACATATAATATTATTTGTACTTACATTTTCACAAGTGGTTTTTAAAATTTAATTTTTTTTAAAAAAAGTATAAACCAAAAAAAAATTTAAACGGGGAAAAAAATCATTCTTTTTTATTTTTATCTTATTTATTGTACCCCAATTTTTAAAAATTTTTTTTTGTATATTTTTTTGTAAATACCCAAGGGGTTTTTGCCCAGGAAGGGTTTTTTTCCCTTTTTTTAAAAAAATGCCATTTTTTAATTTAAAAAGGGTTTCTTTTTTTTTTTCAAATTTAAAAAATTTGAAAGGGGAAAAGTTTGGGGGGAACACTTAAATGTGGGGGAGTACTGAAAAAAATTAAGTAATTTTTTTTTTTAAAAAACAGACTTTGGGTTTCGATTTTGTCTAAAGCTAAGTACATTTTTCGACAAATATGAATTTACCCCAAAAATTTTTTTTAAGAAAATTATTTTAAAAATTTTAAAAAACCCATAGGATTTAAAAAATTTTAACCCCCAAAAAATTTTTTCTGTATTTGAATACCATTTGGGGGTTTTTTTCTAAAACCCTACCCAAAAATTTTTTTAAAAATTTCCCCACCCCCTCGTTTTTACTACAAAAAATTTGGGGTTTTTTGTTAAATTTTCATTACCATAAATTGTTTTTTAACCAAAAAAAGTTATCAGTTAAAATTTTTTTACCCCCACGTTTTTATTACCAAAAAAATTTTTGGGCCCGGTTTTTAAAAATTTCCCCAAAAAAGTTTTCAAATCAACCCCAATTTTTTTTTTATCTAAATTACCCCCAAAATTGGGTTTCTTTTTCACACTATGTTTTGGGGGGTATTTGCATTACCCCCAGTTTTTTAATTTTTTCCCCCCAAAATTTTTTTTCCCGTATTTAAAATTAATCATTTTAAAAAAAACAGAAAAAAAAGTTTTGTTTTTACTTTACCTCAAGGGGTTTTTTAAAAAAATACAATTTTTTACTTTATTTACTTTTTATAAATTGAAAAAACCCCCCCCAAAAATTTTTCTTTTTTAAATTTTTATAAATTGTTTCACTCAAAAATTTTTTTCTGGGGTTTTAAACCCCCACCATAATTGTTATAAAAAAACCCAAAGTTGTTTATTTTTATTATATAAATTGTTACTACTCACACAAAGTTTTTCTGTATTTAAAAATTTCCAAAAAATTGTTCCCACATACAATGTTATTGGGGGTTTAAAATTTTCCAAACAGTTGTTTTTTTTTAGAAACCCCCCCCCCCCCCCCCCCCCCCCCCCCCCCCCCCCAAAAATTTTCTGATTTTTCTTTTTTATCAAACCCCTTTTTTTCACAGGGGGGGGGATGTTTTCTGTATTTACTTACCCAAAAATTTTTTTTAAAAACCACAATTTTGTCTGGGGGTTTTCATTAAAATTTGTTGTTATACCACAAACAATATTTTGATTTATATTACCTTTTTGTTTTTTTCTGCAAAGCAATTTTATCCTTTTTTTACATTTCCCCAAAATTTTTTTTAAAAATGTACGGGGGCTATCAGGGGAGGTTTTTTCCCCAAAATGAATTTTGTTTTCTTTATAAATTTAGGGGAAGGTTTTACGCACCCCCTTTTTTTTAATTTTTAAAAAACCCGCAAAGGTCATTTTTCCCCCCCCCCTATGCTTACCTTTTGGCCTCTGCCCCTCTTTTTGAAAATTCAAACGAAAATTTATCTTTTTCCTTTAAGATGGGTCACCGCCTCCTTTTTCCCCCTTGGGTTTTTCAAGAAAAAACATTTTTCTGGGGGGCTGGTTGGTCGTGGGCCGTGCCGCGATGTTTGGGGGGGGGGGCAGATACCCTAAATTTTTCCGGGGGTTTTTCCCATTTCGATTTCTTGATGTTGGGTTTTTGGGGGAAAAAAAAAAAATTTTTTTTTACATCTCTGCCCCCGGGGGTTGCTGGGTGAGGCAGAGAAAAACAGCCATCGTTGAGTCCGCACCGCCGGGCCCCACTAAACAAAGTGTGGAAAACGTTTTCTCCATTGGGGTTTAAAATTTTTGGGGCCAAAATTGGGGTCATTTTTTAAAATTTTTAAAAAAACTTCCAGTGTTTTTTTTTCCGGGGGGGAAAAAAAAATTTTCCCGCTAAAACGGGGGGGCACCTTTTCCCTTTTTTTTAGCTTTTGTAAATTTTTAAAGGGGATTTGGGGGTCCCCCCGTATTTAGTTATTTTGCCCATTAAGAAAAAAATTTTTTTATATTTTTTAAAAAATTTTTTTATATCGTTTAGGTTTTTTTTTATGTTAAACTGATTTAATTTTTAAAATGAATGGGTTTTCCTTAATTTTGTTTTTGTTTTGTTTTTTTTTTCGCCCTAATTTTTAATTTTTTAATTTACTCTATTAAAATTTTTTTTTAAAAAGTTCATTAATAAAAATTTTGTATGTTTGGGTAAATTTTAAAAATATATAAAATTTTTTTAAAAATTTTTTTATATATTATATTGTTAAAATTTTTTTATAAATCAAATTTTTATTAGGGGCCCCCCCCTTTAAATATTTTAAAAAACCCAAAAATTTTTATTTTTTTAAAAAGGGGGGAAGTTTAGGGGAAAAGGGGTGGGCTTTAAAATAATAGTTTCCTTACATATGCTTACAGAGTTAAAGGGGGGGTTTTGGGCCCCCGGGGGGGTGTAAAGCTATAATAAAAAAGTAAAACTGATCATTTGCTTGCGGAAAATTTTTTTGGGAAAAATTTTAATTTTTATGTTTTTAAAAATAAAAAGGGGGTTTTAAAAAAATTTTTTCTTCCAAAGGGGGTTTTTTTTCCCCAAAAAGGGGTTTTTTAAAAAGAAAAATGCTTATTGAAATTTAAATTTTGGGGATTTTGAACCTATTTTTTGAGATTTAAAAAAAAAAAAATTAAATTGTATTTTTGTTTTTTAAAAAAAAGGGGGTTTTTGCCTGCATTTAAAAATGGTAAAAAAAAATGGTTTATTTTAAATATACAAAAAGGTTTTTTGGGGAAACCCAAAAAAAATAAAGTTTTTCCCCCGAAAACATTTGAAAAAACCCCTTTTGGGGGTTTTTTTTTTTGGAACCCCATTTGTAAGGAAAAAGTTAAAAAAAATTCAATGAAATTTTTTTTTGCCAATCACTTTTTGCAAATCCCCAATTTTTTTTATTTGTTCCAGTAAAAAAAAAATCCCAAAACCCAAAAAATTTAAAAAAAAAGGGTCTTTTTTAAAAGGGGAAAAAAAACTTTTGGGGGTTTTATGAGGGTTTTTAAAAAAGGGAAAAAATTAAAAAAAAACCCTTTAAAGATTAAGGGTTTTAGTGTGACATAGGGTTTTTTTTTTAAACCCCCTTTTTGGGGGTTGATTTGATTTTCGGCTTCAATTTTTTGGGGAAAATTGCAATACAACCCCGCTTTCCCCTTTTTTCCCTAACCAGTTTTTGGGTGGGGAAAAAAGGGGGTGGAAAAAAAGTTAGGAAAAAAAAAAAAAAAGGGTTAGGTTTTTTAAGGGGGAAAAGCATGGCTTTCGAAAAACCCTTTTGGTTTTTGCTTTTAAGGAAAAAAATTGGGGTTTTTTCAAAATTTTTTAATTTTAAAAAAAAAATTGGGGGGGTTTTTCTTTATCGCATCGCCCCAAAAAAAAGATTTTTTTTGCCCAAAATTTTAAAAAAAAATAGGAGTTTATTTTTAACCCTTATTGATTTAATTTTTTTTCCTTTAAAAAAACCCGTATTCACCATTTTTCCAATTGGGGGGGGCCTAAAAAGGGGGGGGAAAACAGGGGGGGGAACCCCCCCTTTTTTTTTGAAAAATTGCTAAAATAATCTTTTTAAAAAAAACCCTTTTATTTTGGGGCAAAAATTTTAAAAAAAAAAACCCCTTTGAAAAATAAGGAGAATTGGTTTTTTAAAGGGGTGGACATGGTTGGGGGATGTTTATACTGGGTTTAAGTGGGGGGCTAGTTGGAAAAGGGGGGTGATACGGGGTTTTAAAAAAGAGAAAAATTTATGGTTAAAATTTTTCCCTTTTATGGGGAAAAAAGGGTTTATAGATTACGAAAAACTTTAGCTAAGTTGTTTTTTTGGGGGAAAAAAAAAGGGGGGGGTAAAAGGTTGGGGGGGCAGTTTATTTAATTTCATTTTTTTTTCCCAGTTTCCCCGGAAAAATTTTTTTTTTTTTTGAGATTGAACTATATGACAATTTTTTAATTAGCCAAAATTTTTTTGAAACAAAGAATTTTTTTCCCTTGGGGGGAAAAACCCCGGGGGGTTTTTTTTGGGAAAGCATACCTTTTGTAAACCTGAATTTTATTGTTTTCCCAAAAAAATTCTTTAGAAAATGAAAAAAAAAAACTTGTTGGTGTTTTAAAATTTTTTTTTATGTATGGGAGTATGGGAGAACCCCCTCAAGATCCTTTTTAAATAATTTTTTTTGGGGTTTTTTATTTAAACAAACCCCCTTTTGGGAATTTTTTTGTTAATTAAAATAAATAAATTTAGATCGTTTATTGTTTGATAAAAAAATCATTTTAAATTTTGGGGAATTTTGGATGAATTTGGGGTTTTTAAATTTTTTTGAAAATTGGGGCTAAGGGATAAAAAGTACTTATTTGCAATTTTTTTACAATAAGTTCTCCCCAAAATCTACCAAAATTTAAAAAAGTACTGTTTTATTATTCTAAATATTAGCAACTTTAAAATAAACGTTTTGCTTTGCCAACTTTAGCCTTTTTTTTTTTAAACTTTTATACTTTAAATTAAACGCTTAAAAAAGTTTTTTTACTTTAATTTAATATCGTTTTGGGGGACGGTTTGTTTTAGTTTTATGGGGGAGGGGACAAGGGGGGACCCCTTTTAAAACCTGGGTGCCCGGACGAATTTGGGGGTTTCCATCGGGCCACTTTAAAAAGTTCGGGATGAACTTTTTTTCCAGGGGAAAAAGGGCCCGGCCCCCACCACCATTGTCAAAAAGGACAAGAGAAAAAATAAACGGAAAGGTAAGTAAAAAGGTAAAAAAAGTTTAGTCAAACCCTTCCCCCTTCAAGAAAAAAGGGCCCATTTTGGGGGAAACATCGTTAAGTCAGCCACCTTCCGGATTTAAACCAACAAGACGCTTTTTTTTGAACTTGGGGGTCATCTTCAGGAACAACCCCCCCCCTTTATGGTAACATTGTTTAAAAATCGGGCAAGTCGGGGGCCAGTCCAAACCCTTTCCCTGTTTAGGTTTAAAAGGTTTTCCCCTTTTGTTCGGAGCCCTTTCCAAAATCCCTATGTTGATCAAAAAAGCTATTGCGCCATGCAGGGGGAAAAATTTTTTCGATGAGAAGACTTTGTTAAACTTTTAATTGGAAAAAGGGGTGAAAACCTTTGGTTGGGGGGTTTACAAAATAGTAAATTGGTAGTAAATTTTCAAAAGGGAGTCAGCCCCCTTCAAGGAGTCAGCCCCCCCAGAAAGTCCGCCCCCCCAGAAAGTCCCCGTCCCTCCAGTGAGTTTGCCCTAAACCCCGTAAGTCAGTCACCTTTTAGGGGGTTAGCCCCCTCCAGGTTTCCCTCAGCCACCTTCAGGGGAAGGGTTCCCGCCACCTCCAAATCAAAATCAAACCACCTTTCCCGGGAGTTTTAACACCTCCAGCCCTCAGCCCGTCTCAGAAAGTCAGCCAATCTTTCCCAGAAAAGTCAAGCGGGCCTCCCCAGTGATTCAAACCACCCAAGGTGTCACCCCCTCCAAAAAAGTCGCCCCCTCCGAAAAGTCGCAACCCCCCAGAAAGTCAGAAACCTCCAGTGAGTCAGCCCCCTCCAGTGAGTCAGCCACCTCCGTGATTTAGCCACCTCCTGGATTGTCCCGGGGACCCTAAAAGGAACCAGCCCATTCAGGGAAACATCCCCTTCCGGGAACCAAACTTAAAATTTTTAGAAATCCCTCTCAAGAAGGGTGGAGAGGTTTCATTGGTTAAAACGGTTTTTTTCTGGGGTTTTTTTAGGATTCATTCATTTTTTCTGAAATAGACACCACCTATTTTACGCTTTTTTATACAAAGGCGAGAAGGCGCTATCAGGCCCTTTAAACCCAAAGGATAGGGGCCCGATGAGGTTAAGGGTTTTTGATCGCCAAACCCAAATTTGTGGGCCCTTAAATTTTAATTTTATGCAGAACCCATTCCCCTTTTTTATTTAAAACAACCCTTTTAAAAAAGGCTATTTATTTTAAAAGGGTTTATCCCTCTATCATTAAGAAAAAACGCCCAAAAAGAAAATTTCCCAAATAAGAAAAGGGGGCATAAAACACCTTTCCCTTGCTTTACATATGTTTGTTTCCCCTAGGGTGCCTTTATTTGTTTAAATTTTTAGGACCTCAGGCCAATTTATTTAAAATTTAAAAAAAATAAAGGGAACGTGTTGGAATAAAAGAATTAGATTTTAAAAACGGAAACAACTCGTATACACGAAAGGGAAATTTTTTGGGAAAATTTTAAAAACGGCTCTTAAAAACAAATAAAAAAATGGGTAAAATGGATAAGAGAAGAATTGGAAAATTAAAAAGAAAAGACAAGGGCCGGGAAAAAATAAAAAAGGGATTTTGTTTGGGGAAAAATAAATTATAGTGTTGGGGGTATTTAAGAAAAATTTTTTGGAATAAAATTTTTGGGTTATTAAGTCAGAAAAATTAAAAAAATGTTTGGAAAATTTGTTGGAATTTAAAAATGGAAATCATCGATTCCTTTCAGGGCGAATAAAAAAATAAAAAAACTTGTAGGAATAAATTTGTAGGGAGAAATTTTTGGGATTTCATAAAATTATAACAAAGGGGCGATTTAAAAAGCGAAAGATTGAGTCAAAATTTAAATATTGAGTCAGGGGTGATTTAGGGAAAAAATTCCGAATAAATAAAAATTTTCTTATTATTTTAAAAAATTGTAATAAAAATTTAAAAAGTATAAAAATTTTCAAATTTTAAAAAGGGCAAAACAGTTAAAAATTTGGGTTAAAATTCCCAAATTTAACGGAAATAATTTAAATCAGGAAAAAAATTTAAAAAAAACGAAAAATTTTTAAAAAGGAAGCGGGCAGAATAAATTTTGGAAATTTGTCGAATTAAAAATATTTGGGCAGTTTTTTAAAAGGGAATTTTTTGGAATAAATAAGGGATGGTCATATATATGTGTGTGGGAAGTGAATAAAAAACTTTGGTTTTTGATAAAATTAGGAATGAGGGTTTGGAAAATTTTAAGAAAAATGTTTGAGAATAGAAAAAATAACAGCACAAAAAAAATAAAAAGCGTGAGAAAACAATATTATCATTTTATCATAAGGAAATGTTTCCGGGGCCCGGGGGCCCGGGTTTTGTTTAGTGAATTTCCTCATCTCCCTCCCGTTTCTCTCCCACCCCTCGGCTCCCCCTCCCCTTGCCAAAACCTTTTTTGTGTCTGTTCCCCTTCCATCTTTTTTTCCCTTTGGGCCCTCGTTGTGTTTTTCTTTCCCCACATTTCTTCATATTTTAATAATCTTCTTGGAAAACTATCCCTTACCTCCTAATTACATGTAATTTCCAATCCTAGCTTTCCTACTATCTCATGTAATCAACTCTAGTTTTACTTTTTCATTCCTGAACCTATCTTTCTTTGGGACAACGCAGAAAAGCTTTTCAAAAAAAATTCATTCCCATGGCCTTCAAATTTTTTTTCTTTTTAAACCAAAAAAAAACCCAAATTTTTCCCTTGCATAAATTTTTATGGTTTTTTGCGGTACTTTCCCTACACTTAAAATTTTTTAAAAATAACCTTGTTTACCAAAATTTAAAATATTTTTGGCAAAAGAAAGTCTGACTATGATAGTATAAAATTTTGTTAAAATTCAAAAATGTTTAAATGTTTTTTTCTACCTGATGGATTTTTTTGTGAAAAATAATAGGTTTTAATTTTGAAAAATGTACTTTAAAACACATCCGGTTCATTTAAAAAAAATTTTTTAATTAAAAACTAAAAAAAAATGACAGTTGATTTATTTTTTTATTTTAAATAGCTTCTGAAAATTTCCCTTTTTAAAATGCCACCCAAAAGTTTTTCGATCATACAGAAAAATCTCTTTTTCTCATGATCCCAAAAAGCTTGGTGGAAAATGTTCCCCGCTTTAGGTTCTTGCGGAAGAAATTTAAAAGATGGGCCAAGAAAATTTAATTTTAAGAAAAAATTTTTACCCCATATTTTTTTGATTACCCGCAAAAGTTAATCCAAAATTGGGTTTTGTTTTTCTATCCCATAAAGTTTTTCCAAAAAAGGGTTTTGTTTTAAACTTAAGGGAAAGTTTCCCCATGCTGATTTTCAATTGGCTCACTATTCATCCCAAATTGGTATAAATTTAGATTAAAAATTATAGTTTAAAAAACGAAAAGGTTTTTAAAAATAATTATATGTGTTCTTTAACTAAAAAAAAAATTGGAAAGAATAATCAACAATTCAAAAAATTAAAAATAAATTTTTTTGAGAGTAAAAAAAGAGTAAACCCCGTTTATAAATAATTAAGGAAAGTGTCACAATAGATATGGGGTTTAAAATAGGAATTAAGGTTTAAAAAAATCAGGGCTTAAAATTTGGAGGAACGAATTTCATTAAATCAAAAAAACGGGTATAAAAAAAATAAGGAGAAAATTTTAAAAAAAAAATAAATGAATAAAAAGAGGGAATTAAAAGTTTTAAAAGTCAGATTAAAAAAGGAAACGTTTATAAAAGTAATAATTTTACAGAAAGGAATTTTCGTATTGAATCAGAATAATATAAAATGGTAAGAATTTGAAAAGTAAACAAGTAATAATTTTAAATTTAATTTTGTATGGGGTCAAAATTTCTCATTTTACTTTAGGAATTATTTTTAAATGTCCTTTTTATAAACCCCAAAAATTTTAAATTAGGGGATTTCTGCCAGGGGGAAAAGCCTTTTAGGGAAAAAAAAATTCCCTTTCTGTTCGACTTTATCTACTATACAAAAATTGCAATTTGAAAACAAGGTAAAATGAGAATAAACAAGCAGAAAAAAAGTTTAGGGAAAAAATTTTGGAAAAGAGTAAAAAAATCAAAATGAACGAAAACGTTATGAAAAGGGAGATGTCAGAATAAATATTCAAACAGTTTAAAAAAAAAAAAAGAAGGAATTTATTTGGAAAAAGAAAGAGAAGAGTCAGAACAAATGAGGTGGGTCGATTTGGAATCGAAGGAAAAAAGGCAGAATTAATAAGGATTGAGTCCAAAAAAAATAAATTTTATTTTAGGAACTAATATGAAAATTTTTATTAAGGAAAGAACTAAAATCCAAATAAATAAGGAAATTTTTGGAATACATACTGTTTAATTTAGAGTGTGGAAATCTAAATTTTTTGAGGGGGGGCAGTTACAAAAAATTTAAATTGGCATTTAGCCTATAGAAAAAGGGTTTTTCACATTTAAATTTTTTAAGTATTATACTTTGGGGGGGGAAAACCAAAAAAAAACAGGGAGTTTTTTTGGGCCCCTTCCCCTTTTCCCCTTTCTTTTTTCTTAATTTTTATTATGTACAAAAAATGCCTAGATATTTCCCAAATTTAAAAAAAAGGGCAAAGCCATTTTTTGGTTTTTGCTGTTGTGAAAACTGGGAGGTGTCATCCAGGGTTTAAAATTTGCATTCAAAAGGGAATTTTTAAAAAAATTTGATTATTTGATAGGTGCTAATGAGAAAATTTTAAAACAATGATTTTTTTTGAGAGCCTGAGTAACCTTTAAAGGAAAATAATTTTTTTAGTATTTTCATCTTTTTATACGGCCCATAAAAATATGAAATGGGTTAGCATCCATTACGCTTTCACATTTAGAAGTGGCCCTGGAAATTTTCTGGAAAATTTTGGGTTTAAATTTGTTAGGGAAAAAAACTGTAAACAATGTTGTGCAGAAACCCCTTTGCCCATTTGTATTTAAAGTGAGAATAAAAGAAGTTTCTCGGAGTGTTAGTGAGGGAAAAACGTGATCGTGGTCTGGTTTTTTGGGGGAAGGAAAAATTTGGGGAACTTACTTGATATTTTTAAAACGTTTTTTAAGGGCATTTACAAGGATTTGGAAAAGAAGAGATAAAGAAAAAAACCCTTTAAATGGTGTGATTTCCTAAGTTTGGGGAAAACAGAAAGAATAAAAAAAAATTTTTAAAAACTGAATTTTGAGATAAAGTGGAAAGAGATTGCCTTTAAAAGGTGGTTTTGATTGGGGGGGATGAAATTTTTAAAATTTAAGTATGGTGAAAAAAATATGGCTATTAGAAAAAATAAATGATAGAAGAGATGTTTAAAAGATTGAATGAAGTAAAATAATAATGGTTATTTGGGTGAAAGGAAAATTGTTTTAGGGGAGGGAAAAAATTTGAAATTTAAAAATTTTGAGTAAAGGTTTAAAAGTCCCTTTTCAAAATGAAGCAAGCGGACTAGAGCCCAAAAGCAGAAGGGGTTGATGCCTGGGGGGTATGGAGGAGGGGCCCGCGGCCTATGGGCCCAAAACTTTTTTTGGCGTTTTTGCACAAGAAAAACAGGAATATCACTTCCGTGTGTGTTTTGGTGCGGGGAAATGGGGGTGGATAGCCCCCCTTTGGGTATGATTTTGGGGGAATGTAGAAAATTTTAAATTTCCCCAGTATTTTAAAAAGGTTTTTTTTAGGTTTGCCCCAAATTCTTCCTTTGGGGGAAAAATTTGGTTTAAAAAAGTAAGGTGTTAATTTTTTAAAATCCCACTAGACTTCAAAACCCGGGAAAATAAAGTAAATTTTTTTTGGTCGAAAATTATTTTGTTAAGGTTTTTTTTAAATTCATTTTCAGCAGCTCTTTCAGCCAATTTTTTAGACTTTAATTTTTGTTAGGTATTTTCCTTTCTTTTTTTTCTTGATTGAAAATAAATTTTTAATTTTGAATTTTAAAAAAATTATTCTTTTATTTACCTTTAGTATATTTATTTTTGTTTTTTTTGTATTTTTTAAACAAAAGGGCTATTCCATGAAAATTGTCAATGAAAATACCAGTAGTCTTTTTATTTACCGTTTCGATTTTGTTGTCGAAACGTTGTTTGAATGTTTTGATTTGACAGCGAGTTCGGGGTTTGATCCCCGTTGGGTTAAGAGGGTAGTTTTATTATAAATTTTTTCCCACATTTCTTTTTACGAAATGCGAGTGCATTCCCTCTAAATTCAGTTTTTTAAATCCCTAATAATTAGCGTAATTTTTACATGGAGTATCCCGCGAAGGGATAGTGGATGGGTGCAAAAAAGAAAAATAAAAAAAACCCAAAAAGCTTTCACCATCAAATTATTTTAATTAATTTCCCTATTTAATACATTTTTTTTTTTAGGAACATTTTGTAATATAGGCCTAATAGTATTTAGTAAATAAAAATTTAAAACACGTGTATTAATTTAATTATTTAAAATTATTATATTTTTTAATTTAGTAGCCGGGATTCAAATCAAACCAACTCCGGGTGAGGCAGCAGAACCATTCATGTTCTAAATTAGGGGAAAAAAAAGGGTAGTGTTATGACAACACTGTTGTGAAAGAGCGGGCAATCCCAGCTTATTTTCCCCACCCCAAAAGCCATCCCCCTCTTCAAAACAAAAACCCCCCCTTCAACCTGTTAAAAATTCCCTGTAAAAATGTTATACCCTATTCTTTGGGAGAAGCTTGTTGAAAAATCCCTTTAAATTTTTTTGTGTTAAAAATTTTTCCTGTTTAAAGAAAAAGGGCTTTTTTAAAGCTTTCGCCTATGTTTAATCAATCTTGTTCTTTTGGAAATAATTTGGGTATGACATAGAAACCCAAATTTAAAGGGGTTTTCCCTTTGGGGTTAAAAATTATTTCACTGGTCAAAAGTTTTTTTAAAAGTTCGGGTCCCCCATGATCAATTTTAATTTAAATTTTTCAAAAAAATTTTTATCAAAAAAATTTTGAAGAAAATACACTTGTTACAAATTTCTTAATAGTATGCATCCCTAAATCTTTTTTGGGTTTTCTCGATGGGATCACTTCAAATTTATTTAAAAAAAAATTGTGGTAACCAAAAAACCCTTGAAAAGGTTTTCAAAAACTCACCAGAAGAATTTGTGCCCAATGGCCTTGATTTTAGTTACAAATAAAAATTTTGAAAAAAACCCCAAGAATTTAATTTTTTCTTTTCAGGGTATTAAAGCAAGTTTAATCATGTTTGTATATTATATATCCCCCAAACCACCCTACAAAAGAAGAGTTTAAAAACATTATTTAACTAAAAAGTAACACGCTTATTTGTGTATTTTAAAATTTGAATTTCCAAAATTTAAAAGCATTAATTGCAAATTCTATTCCTTTTTGGTCAGGGTGGTTTTGGTTCCATTTGTTTAAAACATTTGTTTAAAGAAACAGGAAGTTTTTCTGGTTTGGGTGGGAACAAAGTGGTAAGGTTGTCGGGGTGGCAATGCTAGTATTGTCCTTAAAAAGTTTTTTGTACGGGCCAAAAAATGTATTTTTTGATGCCAGGAATAGGTTTTGTTAAAAGGAAAACGTTTTTAAGAATTATACTGTTAAATTTTCTTAATTTGTAAGTTAAAAGAATAGGATGATGCTGGTTTTGTTTTGGTCCAAAAGTCTTTAAAATTTGTGTCATGATTTGTCTATATGTTTTTTAAAATGTCTTAACCCCCATTTGACAACAATACCCATTATTTTATGAAATTTGCAAATAATTGTTCCCCCTTTTTTTCCTTTATTTATTTTTCTTTTTTGGGAAATTATATCATTGAGGTAACTTTTTGGCAAAACTCAAAAATTTTAGTAGCGTGATTTGTCGTATCAAATATATTTTTTTTAAAATGCTCCCTAGTTTTTTAATGTTACAGTTTGATGTATTTTTGATACAAACGAATGTGTCTATTCCTCCCTGGAATATAATTTTTAGGTCGAAGATCTGCACATTTTAAAACCTATATTTTGCGAGATATTTATTTTTAAAAAATATTTATTTTTTTTTTTTTTTTTTCATAATATTAATCTTTTTTTTTTTTTTTTGCAAAGGTTCCCGTTTTAATCACCCTTTTTTAAAACTAAAATCTTTATTGCTTGCATAAGATGATTATTTATCATTTTGGGAAAAATATTCTCTTTTAGAGGTTTTAATTTTTTTAAACGACCAGTTTTTTGGAAAACAATGCAAAATTTTTTCCCATATTTTTACTTTTACAAAATGAGTTTTTTTTTTTGTAAAAATAAATTAAAGGTAAAAGTCTGAATAGTTCGAGTAGTGTTAGAATAAATTAGGAAAATTTGTTAAAAAAGGAACAAGATGAAAAAATTTATGATGTCCATTTCAAATCGGTAAGAAACGAGTTTTCATTTTATAAAAAGAAAAAAGGTGTTAAAAAAAAACATTAAGATTAAAAAGGAAACGAATTAAAGTGAAATGGAATAATGATAAAATAGGAGTTAGGGTTTGGCATAATAAAAAAAAAACTGTCAGAATACAAAAAATATATGTCTGAATAAATAAGGCAAAAGAAAGGTATAAAAAAAAGTGAAAACGAGTGGGAAAAAATAGGAATTAAACAATAAGTAAAAAAAACTTTAAAAAATCCAGTTATTAAAATCTATGATAAAATTAATTGAATAAAAAAAAAAACGATAGGATTAAATAGGGATGTTTGGTTATAATATAAAAAGTTTAAAAATGATTATGAAATGTGTAAGAAAAAAATTAGCAATAAATGGGATAAATAATAAATAAAAGGTTTGGTAGGAAAGGAACGTTACAAATGGTGGGGATGATTTGAATAATTTATTAAAAAATTAAATTTTTTGGAAAGAGTAAAAAAAAAGTAGGAACAAGTCAAAAAAATTAGGTACGAGTCAAATCAAATAGCAAAAAGTTGAAATAATTAGAATGGTCCAATAGTATGAAAGAACTTGTCGGTAAATTATGGAAAAATTTTTTAAAAATAATTAAGGAAATTTTCAAAAAATAAACAATGATTTGTTGGAAAAAAAGTATGAATGGTATAATATATATGTAATATTTGTAGAAAATAAAAAAGAAAAATTAAATTAACAAAAAAAGTCTGTTGAAGTGTTTTTAGTTAAAATTAAATGAAAACCAGATGGAAGGGAAAAGACAAACCGGTACACATGTAAAAACAGGTGGTTCGGTCCCGATACTTTCGTGAGATAGAGAGTGAGCCAATGGAGCAGGGATGGTTACTCAAAGCAAGACCCCCCGGACAGCTCCCAATTAAACAGCCACAACACAGAATGTGAGGGAAAACCTATGCCAATATATGTGGATACTTTCTTCGTTAAAAAAATTTAAAAAAACCGCCAAAAAACAGCTTGCTGCAAAACCAAAAAAGACAGGGGGACATACGCACAAATTTGTGACTTGACTATTTTTTTGGGTTGAATTTTCCCAGGGTTTGGAGAAGATGAGAGAAGACTAAGAGTAGAAGGGGAATCCTCAAAGGCATCCCCCGGGTTTTACACAGGTCAAGCGGGAAATTTGGTAAACCCCACCCGGGGTTTCAAAACAGGGATAGGAGGTTTAGTTCCCCCCGAAAGGTGATAATTGTAGAAGGGGCGACGTTTGGGAAAACCCTCAAGTAGGTCAGGAAATGGCGGGCCCTCAGGTCTCAGATAGATCCCCCCTTAACAAAGGCCGCCTTATGTGAGAGTTGGGAGAGGGGGACCCATAGTAATGGGGAAAAGGGCAGAGGGGATGTGAAAGGTTCTGATGGAGGTTTTCAAGGGAAACCCCCATTTTTACCTCAGAAACCCAAACAATATCCTATCCAGAGGAAACCCTAATAGGGAAAATGGTATAACCCGGGGGACAAACCCCCTAATTTTGACATTACCCCCATTGTAAAGCGGGGAGAGATTATTTGATCTCCGAGGGGGCGGGGGATTTGTTAAAGGGCGATGGAAAGGCCGACCCCTTTTTTCCTCATGTGATGAATTTTTTTTGGGGGTTACAAGCGGGAAGATCCCCCTTACCCCTTAAATTTTGATTTCCATAAAAATAATAATATAATAAAAATTAAAAATTAAAATAATATTTGCACTGCGTTTAAAACAGTTGGGGTTTATACGCTTTAAGTACTAATTACGCAAAAGGATTGGAATTTGGGGTTTTTAATTAGAGGAAGTGAACCCGCTTTGGTGCGGGAGAGGGAAAAACCATTAGGAAAACCCACCCCAGTTCACCTGACAAAGATTCGATGTCTCCGTCCCCAGCAGTCGAGATCCCCACGAAAGCGCGTTACCCAATACGCCCCCGAGGGGGTTTTAAATTAGAAATTGGATTATAAAAAATTTTAAAATTCTAAAAAAATAAGGGGGCGTTGTAAAATGGAAAAAAGAATAGAAAATTTGAATACCCCTATCTTTTTTCCAGTATATCCAGTGTGCTTGTTTTTTAAAAAAATCACTTTTTGTTTCTTGTCAAATCAAATGGGTCAAATTTTTAAACGCGGTAATGGGGCCCAAGCCGGCCCCAAGCCCGGTGAAAAAACACAGGGGGCGTTAGTATATAATTATGTTAGGAAAATCCTGGGAAATTCCCTAAAAAAATGAAGCGCTGAAATGGATGGGGAAAACTAAAATTTTTGGAAAGGGTTTGGGATGGTATGTTTCATACAAAGGAAGATTTTATTCGCTTTTATTTTTTCCCGCTTTCGTACTAATGTATTTAGGAAATATTGCCTCAGTATACCTACGTGATTAAAACCCGATCTTCGCCATAGCAGTTAGTCTTTTGGGAGGTGCCCCCTTAGCTATGTGAACATGAAGGGTAAAGTTTTTGTTATCGTTTGTTATTTCCATGATAAAAATTTTTAAAATTAAATTATACGATTAAACCCCATAGTAACAATAACAAGGGTACTGAAAGGTAAAAATATATAAATGGAAATTTAATCCTTGCTTTTTCTTTACATTTTTGCTTTTTTTCCCTTTCCCTCAACACCCAAGAATGTGCTCGAAAGTTAAAAGGGCTGTAAAAATTAGATTATGAAACAAAAAACAAAATCTTTTTAAAGCTGTAAATCACCATTTGTTCCCCCTAAAAGGGTAATTAGGTTTATCTGTCAGTCGTCAAAAAGCAACGACGGAAACTTAGTGGTTTTTGAAAACTCTGAGTTTTTTTGGTGTTTGTGTGATCGGGAAATTAGAGTGACAATTTGGCCCGCCATTTTTCCAAACGGTTGAAATTTTTATAGTTTTGTGCTACGTTTTGCTCATTGTGCCCGAAGTCAAATTTGTTTTTTAAAAAATTATCAAAATATAACGTTTTTAATGGGGGGCCAATTTGATTTAAAGCTGGCCGCCAAATTTTTTTAAAACACCCCCATTGGTTTTTTGATTAGAAAATTTCCTTAGTGCTCTTTTTGTGCTGATATGTGCCAAAAATTCGGCTATTGTGCCATTAATTACCCCGGGTACGATTTTAATGTGGCGGGCAGCTTAAAGTTCAAGTTGGCCCCCCAAATTTTCGAAAAAAAAGATTTTCTTGTCCCCTTTCGTTAGTGCCCCTTTTGTCTGAATGTCCCCAAAAAATTAAAGTTTTGTGCCTTTAAATTTTACCCCCGTGGTAAGTTTTTAATGTGGGGGGCCAGAGTGTTCAATTTTGGGCCCGCCACTTTTTCAAAATTAAAGAACTTTTTGTGCCATTCGTTAGTGCCCCTTTTGTGCTGATTTTGTCCCCAAAATTCAGCTTTTGGCCATAAATTACCCCGCGGAAAGTTTTAATGTGGCGGGCCAGCTTGATGTTAATTTGGCCCCGAAACATTTTCGAATAGAGATTTTTTTTGTGCCATTGTTAGTGCTCCTTTGTGCTATTGTGCCCGATTTCGGCTTTTTTGGGCTATTAAATAGTTGTTACAAGATTTTAATTTGTTTTTCTTGTTGCGGGGTGGACCCATGCTTGGTAGCTCCCGAGGGGAAAAAGCTTGTGGTCCATTAAAAGGAAGAAAGGAAGCTAACACTGCACAATGGAGACAATTTTGGCTGTGTAAGATAAAATTGATTTTTTTGTAAAATGAGGCGTAAACAACCCAGGATCACAGTTTACTAAGAAAAATATTTTCTATCGGAAAAGATTGTATTGTACCTAAGACTTGGGCGATGATTTTGCCGTAACAGTTTAAACAATTTTAAAATGTATTGATATTGTTTTTTTTTTAAAAAATAATTTAATTAATGTATCTTGAACAAATTTGGGAAATTTGGTTTAATATCTAACCCCTTTTTGCATTTTAGGAATCCAATTTATTCCAAAGCGAAAAACCGGGTTTTAAAACATTGGAATAATTTTAATTGGTTGTCTCACACGGATGTGGGATCAAATTGTTTTAGGGTTAAAAGTTTATTTTTTTGGGTGCACTCAATCCCCAGATTTGGATGTATTTTTATGTCTTACCCTCATCAATACTTATACGTCCCCAACATTATTTTCAAGACCCCCTTTTTGAGAAAATATTGTTTTTTTTTTTCTGTATTTTCTTAGGTAAATTTTTATGCTTTTAAAGTTGAAAAAGTTATTTTTTTTTGGCTAATTTTTGTACATGTAGGGATTATAATTTTTTACCCCTATAGTTGTGGACTGAGAACAGTGTACCCTTCACTTAAACTTTGAACTTCTTTACTTAAAATGGTTGGGAAACCCAAATTTCCCTGGTGAAAAAAATGAACTAAGCGGAAAAGGGTTTTGATTTGGGGGGGGTACTTTTCTCTCTAGCGGTAGTGTAAATTATGTTATTTTTAATTATGGAAGGTTTTGGTTGTTAAAGGTTTTTTCATAGAGTAAGATATTTTTTTTTCCATTTGTAAAGTGGTATTAAATTTTTCCATATGAATTTTTTCCCAAAGTTTTAATTGTATTTATTCTCTTTTTGTAGACTTTAAGCCCTAGCTTTTTTATAATGACATTTTATTGTTTTTTTTATAGATTGTGTCTTATAACCTTACCTTTTACCTAGCATTTATAGAGTCCGTTCACCGAAAAAAATTTGTTTTTGAAACCCTTTTTCCCCATCAAATCTTTATTATAGGTTTTGGGTAGGAAAAAAGACCTTCAGAGAGTAATTTAGGAACCCCTTATAGGTATTTGTGTGATATTTATAAATTGTTCGTTAAATCGTTTTGGGAGTGTTTTTTTTATTTATTTTTTTGCATCCTCTACTTTGGTAATTATTTACTTTATAAATTTGTGCCATTTTTATAAAAAATATCAACCCCTCATTATTAATAAAATTAAATTACGGTTCTTTTTTAAAAATGGAATCCCAAAGGTTTATCAACAAAAGGGGAAATGCAGTCCCATCTGATCTTTTTGGGATTTTTAAGTGAAAAACTACAAAAAAAATTCTGGCAAGGCTTTATACATGTTGTAAAATGTAATCGATTTGAAATTTGGGAAAAGCAAAAATATTTACAAATATCATTATCTTGCAGTTTTTGGAAACTTCGAATGAAGTAAGGCATTAGATTTTTAATTTTTTCATCTAAATTGTTTTATTTTTAAAAAAAAGAAATCCCCCAAATTTTCTTTGCCCAATAGATAAAGCGGTCTCAAACTCAGACCCTGGCAGGGCCCTTTATTTTGAAGCACTTGGGCGACTGCATTATTTTCTTACGAAAAAATATATCTTTATAAAAAACCCCAACGGCTTTCAATGTAATAGGTATTTTCCTAACTCTCGGTAAAAAAATAAAATAAACTTCTCAGTTAATTTTATTTTTATCACATTGTCCCCCCCTGAAAACTATTTTTTTAAATAACAATGATTTTCACTTACTTTTTTTAATAATAAAAAAATTTCCCAAATTGACACGCGAAGGAAATTTTATTTCTGACCAAAATGGTGCCCGCTTTTTTGTCAAAACTTTTCGATATTTGGATAATCCCCTTTTTGAGCATCTACTTAAAGTGAGGTAAGTGAATGTCACTTAACCTATGCTTCAAGAGATTCATTGATTTTTTGTGGTTGTCAGATTATTAAAAATGGAGCTTGAATTAATTAAAATATTTTACATGTTAAAACTTTCCCCACACTGTTGAAGTTTTGGATTCAAAGACAGTACGTCGGGGAAAAAGTAGTGAACTTTAAAAAAAAAGAAAATCTAAGGTATCAATAGGGGGGTTTAAATTTGTGCTCTATTCGTAAAAAAAATGGTTCTTATAAAGAAATGGCTTGCAAAGCATTACTATGTTTATATTTATTTATACTTTCAACTTTGAAAAAAGGGTAAATTTTTTTTTTTTTTTGTAATCCCTTTTTGGGGTTAAAACAGTTGGTAATGGCCCCTGGGCCCCCGAGTTTTTGGCCCCTGAATAGATCGATGAAAAAAATTGTTGCCTTTAAATTAAAAATTAAATTTAAATCTTTTTGTGTTATTATTAATAAAACTGATTAAATTTTTATTGTTATAAGTAATAAAATAATTTCTTATAAGCATTCAGGACAAAATACATTAATTTATAATTTTGTAATTTTTTTAAATTTTTTCGCGGGGGCTTACTACCCTTGGGGGTTTACGCTTAGGTACTAATTACTTAATGGGTTAGAAATTGGGAAAGGTTGAAGTAGAGGAATGAACCCGCATTTCGTGGGGAGGGGTGGGAAAACCCTTTAGGAAACCCCGCCGCCCCCCCAGTTACCCGCCCCAGATTCGAACCCCGATCTCCCCCCTCCCCGCGTCGATCAACAGACAAGTGCTTTGCCCAAATGCGCCACCCTGCGGGAGTTATGTAATTCTTGGGCTCAGATCTTATTTTTTATTTATTTAAAAAATATTTTTCAATCTCTATCCTGATTTTTCTTCGCAAATTGTGGATTTTTTTTTAAAATTTTATTTTTTTTTTAGTAGAATATTTTGAATTTTTTTGTTGTTGTTTTTGGGGGAAAAACTTTTTTATGTTTTAGTCATAAACACTATTTTTCTAAAATTAGTAGGCTACAAATGATAACATTTAATTAGATTTTTGATGCCCAAAAATATAGATGCAAGACAATATGGCTTTTTTTTTTGCTTTTTGTATTGTACCGTTTGGTTTTACACATTTGTATTTTATCTAGGTATTTTGGAAGGAAAAGTTGATATTTTTACTAAGAAACAATAATTAATAATTAAATTGTTCATTACCCAAAATCCTTTACACGTGGATTGCTAATTTGGTTTTATCCTTTTTCTTGAAATACTCTTTTTTTATGCTTTATGGTAAGGGGCGATTATTCGCGGAAAGCTAAATTGTCATTTTTTTGTATTTTATACCAAATTTTATGTTTTTATATTTTTTTTAAGGTTATATTATTGCTTTATAAACAAATAATAATCTTTTAATAATGTGATCAAAATTTTGCCATTTTAAGCACACTAAAAAACATTTTTTGGATTTCAAGTAAAAAAAGTTTCTGGTCCTATTAAAAACCATTTTAAAAAAATCTCCACTGTCTCCGTTGTGATATTTAGAAACTTTGGGGGGTCAAACAAAATTTGAAAATAATTTTTTTAATTAGTTTTAGTTTGTAAAAAAAAATTTAAGAGACCCATATGAAATATTGCTTGTAAACTGTGTCCTGGTTGTTGATCCCCCTTTACAAAAAAAGTTCAATTTTGGCTTACACAGCCAATTATTGTCTCCAGTTGGAGTGTAAGTTCCCTTGCTTGTTCAATGGGCAAAAAGCTTCTTTCCCCTCGGTTGTACCAAGCATGCTCCACCCCGCAACAAGAATAGAGATTTAAAATCGTTTTTTTGCAAGCGTAATTTAATAGCACAAAAGCCCAAATTTTGGGCAAAATCGCACGAATGGAGCATAACGAATGGCACAAGAAAATCTTTATTTTGAAAATGTGGGGGCCAACTTGAACATAAGCGCCCCCCCATTAAAATGTTACGCGGGGTAATTTAATGGCCAAAAGCTTTTTTTTCGGGCCCCCCCAAAATTTTAGCCAAAATGGGCACTAAGAATGGCCAAGAAGATTTTATTTTGAAAAATGTGGCGGGCCCAAATTGAAATATGCGGCCCGCCCCCATTAAAAACGTTACCAAAAGGGCGTAATTTTTTTTGGCACAAAAAGTGAATTTTCGGGCACATATCAGCACAAATGGAGCACTAACGAATGGCAAAAAAAGATCATTATTTTAAAATGTGGGGGCCAAAATTAAATCAAGTGGCCCGCACATTAAAATCGTTTCCCAGGGCGTAATTTAATGGCAACCCAAAAAAAGCTAAAATTTTGGGCACATTTAAAAAAATTTCCCGGGGGAAAAAAAAAATTTGGGGAGCAAAATAAAAACCCGAAAAAAAAGGCACAAGAAGATCTTTATTTCGAAAAAAAATGGGGGGAAACTTGAAAAATAAGCTGGCCCGCCCATTAAAATCGTTTTCCCAAAGGGCGTAATTTAATGGCACCCAAAACCGAATTTGGGCACATATCAGCACAAATGAGCACTTAAAGAATGGCACAAGGGAAAAACTTTATTTCGAAAATGTGGGGGCCCAACTTTAACATAAGCTGGTGCAAAATTAAAATCGTTACCCGGGGTAATTTTTTGGCAAAAAGCTGAAATTTCGGGCACATATCAGCACAAATGGGAGCACTAAGAATGGCACAAGAAGATCTTTTTTCGAAAAAGTGGGGGGCCAACTTGAAACATCAAGTGGCCCGCCACATTAAAAAAACGTTACCCCGGGGTAAATTTTAAAGGCACAATAGCCGAAAAATTTTGGGCAATTCAGCCCAAAAGGAGATAAAAATTTTCTAATCAAAAAAACCCGATGGGATGTTTTAAAAAATGTGGCGGGCCGCTTAAAAAAAGTTGGCCCCCCACATTAAAATCGTTTATTTTGGTATTTAATGCCAAAAAGTTGAGCTTCGGGCCCAAAATTTGACAAAGAGACTAAGAACTTAAAATTTAACCCATTTGGGAAAAATGGGGGGCCCCAATTGAGCACGTGGGGAAAAAAGTACAAGCATAGTTAAAATAAACCCCTTTAAAAAAATACAATCCCCCCAAAAAAATTCAGGTTTTTGAGTTTAAAGTTTTGAAATAAGAATAAATATTTGATATTTAAAATATGCATTTAATGCCCCTTTTTTGTTTACATTTTGCCCAAAATAAAATATATTTAAAATTGTTATTGCTTATATAATGTTTTTGAATAATTTTTTATTTAAAAAATTTTGTTTTAGAATTTAAAAAAAAGTTTTAAAATTAATTAAATTTTTTTTAAAAACAAACGTGTGTAGTAATTTTTGATTAATTATCTTTAGGTTATGTGTTTTTGAGAAGTATTACTATTTTTTAAAAAAATATTATAAATGTTTTAATTAGTTATGTCTTTAAGCATTTTATAAAAGTATTTATTTCGTTTTTAATAATAATACAAAGATATTCATAAAAATTTGCAAAAGATGTTGAAATACCCCTTTTTCTTTTTTGTGTAAAAAGGAAAAAAAAATACCCCCGGTTACCTACTTCTCTTACCAAGGTGCTAGACGCCGATCAAAAATTTTTTTTCCCTAGAAGTCCCTCCATTGTATTATATGTCAATGGGGCAAAAATATTATTTTATTATTATTATTATTTTTATTATTATTTTTTATTATTTTTAGCACGCGTCTTATCCCATTGGGTTATGCACTTACCTAATGTGTAAATGGTAGGGTGATTGTGAGATGAAAGAAGGACCCCTGTTTTCGTGGAATCGAAAAACGGTGGAGGGCCTGGCATTCCCCCCATCACAAATGTTTGGTCGAGGTGAAAGGGAAAGGGTTTGGTAATCAGATA
The DNA here is from genome assembly GCA_039000515.1 of Timema cristinae. Classification (NCBI taxonomy): domain Eukaryota; kingdom Metazoa; phylum Arthropoda; class Insecta; order Phasmatodea; family Timematidae; genus Timema; species Timema cristinae. The sequence goes on from JBCFYV010000216.1 coordinate 80,367, forward strand.
AATCAGTGCCGGGACCGAGGATTGAACCCGGCGCCGATAGAAGTCTGACACCTTACCCCCAGACCCCCAGGTTCCAATGGGGCAAAATGAAAATTCCCCCGTCGCTGAAAACGTACGTAAGTCAGCACCGTTTGTGGGGCCGGGTTTACAGCTTGGGGAAGTTGGGAATCTTGTTTTCCCCTGATCTATTGAAACGTCAAACCTTTAAAAGAAAAAATTACGATCGTGACGTTGCGTATTTAAATAAAAGTGATATTTCTTTTTACCGGTTTGATTTTTTATCGTTTTAAAACTGTGGCTTCCAATATAGTAGTTTTTCCCTTATCCTTTTGAGATACGATTGTGAGAATGGTTGTGTTTAATAAAAAAAAAAACATGCTTTAAAGTTTTTGGGTGGCTTATTTGGGTTTTCTTGAGGGGTTTTTGTAGAACGTGGAAAAACTGAGGGGACATTTATTTGACATTTAAAATTTTGAAAGGGAAAGTAATTTGGGGAACGTGCTTAAAAAGCTTTAAAAAAATATTTCCCTTTTTTCGTTATGTTTTTTTAAATTTATAGTTTTTTTGTATCAAAACACTCCTAAGTATAGAGAACCGTTATAAACTAAAATTATTTTTTTTCTTTTGAAAATTTTTTGACATTAATTTTTTTTTATTTTTATTTTATTTTATTATTATTATTATTAAAAATTATTATTATTTGACCGGTTTACAAACCCTTCGGGTTTTTCGCTTTAAGTATAATTACGCTAATGGTTGGGATTGGGAAAAGGTTAATTGAGGAAGTGAACCCCCATTTACGTGGGGGGAGTGGAAAAACCCCTTTAGGGAAACCCCCCCCCTCGTTATAGATAAATTCGAACCTCGATTCCCAGTCATTTGGCGGTCGTGTCAAAATGGGGCTAAGCGTTTGCCAAACTTGCGAGGCGGGTATCATCATATTAAAAAAAAGTAAGGCTTTTGTTTAGTTTTTTTTAAGGCATTGTCACAAAAATATTATCTATTTATGAGGACTGAACTGCTCCTTATGAATACAGACTTTTAAAATAAACTTATACAGTTTTTTGGGGAACAATAATTTGTTGTGCAAAAAATATTAACGTAAAGTAATTAAATAATTTTGGGATGTAGCATTATCAATAATTCTTGGCGCTTAAATCAATTATAATACTTGAAAAAAAACTACTTGAAGTACGAAAAAAAACCTGGACCCCTTTTAAAGGGCGGAAAATATCAAAATTAATTTTTTTAGTTTCATTTTTTAAAAATTAAATGAATTGAATTTATAGTGTATGCAAGAACGAAACGATTAAGGTGAAGGCGATTTTTATTATTTGCTCTATATTGCCCTTTGAAAAAAAAGTAAGTTAAGTTTGCTAATTTAAAACCACTCACATTTCGGGTTATTAATTTTTTTAATCCCCTCAAAAAACACACTTTTATTCACTCTTCACGATTTCTTATTTATTTTACAGCTCTTATCCTTTATTGAAGGAAAGACTCTAAATTTTGTATTTTTTCCCAAAATTACCCAAATGCTACTTATCGAATGAATTTAAAACAAAAAAACCTCCAGATGTTATGAGTCATTGTAAGATGATTGAGCCTTTGGGCCCTTCTACATCAAAAAGTTTTTAAAAAATAATTTATAACTATGGTTATATGTTAATACTACCCAAAAAAAAAATTACTTGTGTTTATAAAACGTATATCAATTTAAAATTTTCTTAAATCGATGAGCTAAAAATTAATTTTAATTTGTCGTATCATTTGTTTTGAGTGTTTTTTTTTATTCACTAGTTATCACATTCGGCATGGAATAATTCTGTCTATCGTAAAATGTAAATTGGAGGTTAAATTTCTCTTTAAACCCCAAAATTTGGGGTTATCCCCCCGGCACTAAGCCTTTGTCTTCAATGTTGGCCATGAACTAGGGGAGTAGCCCGACCGTTTCTTAGAAACTTTGATTTTATTAGCCTGGCATTTTTTTTTTTATCTTTCAGATTTTTTTTTTCCTAGAAGCTTTTCTTTTTGTTAGCTGGGAATATAATTTTTTTAGAAAAAAGTTTCTGTACTTATAAGACTATACAGGGTGGTCCTTTGGTGTAGTTTCAAAAAACTCGAGAGCAAACGCGTTTTACCTTAATAAAGTAATCCAACGAATCTTTTTATGTTATCATACTAAAGTACTTAAAAAACAATAAAAATATTCCAGAAAAAAGTTTTATTTAAATTATAAAGAAAATATTGAAAAATTTAAAAAGTTTTTGTGATTTGGTGAAAAATGGAGGAAGGGTTTTGGCGTGATTTTAATGGGGTAAATGTCCATGTTAAAATGCAATCCCTAAAATGGAAAATTTAAAGGGAAAAACAAAAATTAAAAATTTTTAGAGAAATAGGGATATTAAAAAAGGTATTGAGGAGGATGGGGGTAGGAGAGATGGCACACCCTCGGAATCAAGGGGCAATGAGTCCCCCAGGGCGCAGTTGCAGTTGTAAAAGTGCAGTGGAGTCATTTGTGTGTAGAAAGTTTTTTCCCGTTTTGGTGTTAAGTGTCTCGCTTTATTCTATTTCTGTGATCATATGTATTGGTAAGTAGCTGACTTTCATATGCATATTTTTTTTTCGTTAGTATATTTTCTGTGAAATAATGAGCAACCCCTAGTTATGAGTGATGAGGGTGGGGGCTGGATGTATGTTGTCCGGGCATACACCCTATTCTATCAAAATGGCGGGGGGTTTTCCATCTTCCCACCATTTGGGAGGATGGCGCTTGGTTTGGGTTTGGAGAGATGGCAACCCCAAAATGCATAATGTCGTAAAAATGAGGGTATAGGCTACAAGGATCCCTAAATAGGGCCCGTGAAAAAAGGATGTTCATGTGGTACATCAGCGAGAAAAGGGGGGAAAAAATTACGGGGTTGTTGCTGCGTGCAGAGGGGCATTTTTGCCCCCCTACTGTGTGTTTTAAAAGGGACTATCAAAAAGCCCCAGTTGGAAAGGGTGCACCCCCTGGCACCCCGTAAAAAAGAGGAAATAAAAAGAACTTGATACGAATTTTTTCGGACTGGGGTCCGGTCATTTTTTCCTCGTAAACCAAAAGGGAAAAATTTGTAATTTTAGATGGTCATTGCCCATATGAACTCTGCCCCCAGTTACTTCAATTTCACAGGACAGTGAAATTGTAAATTTTTTGGGCTTTTGCCCCAAGACACGCGCCCTTTGGGCCGAGTAGTCTTTAAAATTTTAAAATGTATTTCAAAAATGTTTTGAAAAATTTATGAGACTAAGAAAAAAGGACAGAGATGATTATGGCGAGTTGTTAAATCTGGTTGGGTCGCTGTGCACCTTAAAAAGGGAATCATGCCTTTCCGAGCAACAGGAAATTATCCTTTTGGCTGAAATTTTCTTCCCGAACATGCTTATCTGCATCCTGCGACAAAACCCCTATAATACTGACACCTTTGTGCCCCCGTTTAAAAGTCACGCCGGGGTTTACCAAACAGTAATCTCTGCAGGAGCTTTTGCTTCTCCGTAACTCACTCACCTCAAAAACCAATACTACTGCACCCAATACGTAAGTTGCTTTACTCCTGTAGACACTCCCTTAAAACCAGCTCTTAAGCCCCGACTAGACTGCAGTGCTTTTACCCAGAGCACATCCCCCTTAAACAGCATCTTCAAGCCTCAAAACACTGCGTTGCTTTACATCGTAGCACCTCCCCTTAAACCAAAAATTTCAAGCTCAACTACCCCCTGAAGTTTTACCTACTGGATCAATACCCTTGACCCAAATAAAGTTCTGATGAAAAAATACCCTTTTCCCAAATCTCTAAAACCTTCAACTTCCCAAAAGAAAACAGTTTGCTGCAAAATTAACGACCCCGTTTATGGGATAGAAAGGGAAAAAGAATGCCAACAGCTGAAAGGAAAAAAAAATTAAACTAATATAAGAAAAAAAAATTTAAAAGAAATTAAAAAAAAAATAAATTAAAAATGGGAAAAAAATTTAAAAGAGAATTGAAAATAAAAAGTTGTGTGTGTAGGCTTAAAGGCACTTTAACAAATTTAAAAAGTAGGTCCTCTAGGCCCAAACCCCGGCAGGGAGCTAAAAAACGTATAAAATTGACTCTCCTCCTCATTGAGCCCCGATGAAACCCGTGCTATTTTCAGAGGACGAAATAGTGAAGAACCCAAAGAAGTGGTGTGTTGAAAGTTTCGAGCTCTACCAAGACAATCTCAATCAGACTGTATTAGGTGACCAACTGCTTTAGATGGCCCTGAAAACTGTCCCTCTATAAAAAATGTGTGCTTGTGTGGTAGATTGAAAAATAAGAGGGAGGTAAAAGTGCATCCCCTTAAAAATGCTATGCTGTCCCCGTTAAAAAAAATTGTGTTTCCTATTCCCCTAGGGAAATGATTTGTAAATTAGGCTAGTGCCCAATTATTTCTTCAGTTTTGATTTGAAAAGCTTATATTATTTTTTTTGAAAAGTTTTTAATTATAAAATAATTTTTACAATTATTCTTCAGTTATTATAATGTCAGTAGACTAAAAAAATAAAAATACGGCATCTCTTCTTTGCAAACATTTTTTAAGCTTAATTTCATAGTACCATCTTTTACCCTTCTGTGCCCTCCTCCTACCCCGTTAGGAGGATGGAACAAATGTATTTTGAAATTTTCTCCTCAGCTTAAAAACATTTTTTTTCTAGTTTGGGTTTATGTGGTAACAGAACTAAAAAACTTATATTTGTTTGAGTGCCACTATTAATAAATTATTTTTTTATGAATTTTTTTTTGAAATTTTGTGCCCTCTCCTCGAGTTACCCTTTTTATTAGGGGAAAAGATGATTTTGGAATAAAATCAATCTCCTGGGAAAGCTTAAAAACTTTTTAAAAAATTTCAAGTAGAGGGGCAACGTACTACACGAAACCTATGAAATATTTAAAATCCCTTTTGTTAAAATTGTGTTTTCAGGCTGAAATTTAAAAAAAAAATTGTTTGTCTTTGCTATAAAAGAAATTTAAACAACAAAATTTTAAACTTTTTGGAAATGGTTTGACTAAAAAAAAAAACTTTTATTTAAATTTTTAGATGGTGTTAAGTAGTTTTTTTAAAGTTTCCTGTGCTGGGTTTACTTGAAAAATTTTTAATTTTTACAATACCAAAATATCCCCAAAACTTTTTTTCTTGATTTTCTTGGGGATATACTGATGTCAATTAAAATGTAAAAAAAAAAGTAGATTTTGGGTCAAAAAATAGTTTTTTATAAATTAAAAAAAACCCTTTTTGTATGTTAAACAAAACATATTTTTAAAAAAACAAAAAAAAAAACAATTTATAAAGTCACTAAGTGGTTAAAAACTGTTTTGATTAGATTTATTTAAATTTTGGTGATTTGTGCTGATTTTTTTGTATCTGAATATTAATTTTTTACCGAAAAAAAAGTTTCTTGTTTGTTTTCGATACGGGGTTTTTAATGTTAAAAAGAAAATAATTTTGAATATTTTTTTCTCTTGACGAAGAAGGCAAAGGTGAAATGAGGAAAGAGAAAATTATTTTTGTAAAGGTTTTTAGATTGAAATTAATTAAAAAAATTAAAAAGAAACTAATTTTATAAAATAATTGGATTTTAAACTAATTTATTACCAGATTTTTCATTTTAAATCAAATATTATGTTTTAAACAAAAAATAAATTGATTACTCAAATGCCAAGGATATCAAACTAAAGTATTTTTGATGATATCAAAAGGTCTCTACAAGGTAGTTAGTTCATCTAGAAACAAATTTTGTTGCGTCCTTTGCCTAGCAAAATAAATCTTTGTGGTGTCTTCTCGGAGACCCATAAAAGACGTTATTTTGAGTTTGTGTTGAAAAGAAAGTGAATTATTTAAAGAATTAAAAGAAAATGAGCAGTGGATTTTTGGGGGATATTTTCAGAGGGCTAGGCCGGCGTGTCCGAAGGGCGTATTGCCGTGTCCGGGAGCGTCTGCAAATGTACGCCGAAATTTACACACGGTAAGTCACGAACGTGAATCAATAGGATATTTTCTTTATTTCTTCTTTTCTTACTATCTTGTCTCGTGCTAGGGAACTCGACTGAAGTGTTATTTTCCCACTGATAGGATTGTCTCACGATCAACTTAAAGTTAACTTGGGCGAAAACTTAAAGTAAAGGACTTCGTGTTTAAATGGAAGCGAGACATGCAGATAATTTAACGTAAGAGATGTCGGGAGGCCTTTTGCTTAAGTGAACGTTACTTGAAGGGTATCACGTGTATTCCAGCCAATCAACATGCAAAGTGACGTCAACAGGGTTATTTAGAAATTTCATTTGTTGGTATTTGACCTAAGTTTAGCTTTATCATAAGTTCTAGTGATAAGACATTGAAAAAAAATAACTCAACTAAAATAGGAAAGCAAAATTTATCTATAAAATTTAATAATAGTTTATTTATTATATCGGTTTAAAACTGTAAGCATTCACGGATCATAATCCACAAATATTACAAAACCACAGATCATACCGAGAATGCAGATGTTTGGCTCGAATTGTTAAATTAAGTTAATCGTGATTCACACATAAGTTAAGTTAAACTTTAAGTAAACGTTACGTTAAGTTAACGTTTAAGTTGATCGTGATCCCGGCATCAGTGCTAGGAAACTCGACTGGCGTGATTACCTTTCAAGGTAGGATTGTTTCATTGCTAAAGAATTTGAATGACGTTCTCAGCTCTTAAAGGCAGATTGTCTCATTGGAAGAGAATTTTAATGATATTCTCAGCTTTCACAGGCAGTATTGTCTCAGTGAATAGGAATTTGAATGACGTTCTCAGCTCTCATAGGGAGATTGTCTCATTGGAAGAGAATTATAATGATGTTCTCAGCTTTCACAGGCAGTAATGTCTCAGTGAGTAGGAATTTGAATGGGCGTTCTCAGCTCTCATAGGCAGATTGTCTCAGTGGAAGGGAATTTGAATGACATTCTCAGCTTGCAGGCAGTATTGTCTCAGTACTAGGGAACTCAACTGACCTACTCAATACTTACTCAATGATGTGCTTTGCTCACACCAGATTTTCGAGGTGTACTTTTTTTTTTAAAACATGGTGTTGGTGTTGGAATAGTTTTGTTATAAAAACTGATAGTGATAACTATAATACACTTATTTTTAGAAATTAACATAACATAAATAAGCTATAATCATTAATTAAATTTTTATAGTCAATTTTTATTGCGTTCAATTATTATGTATACATTATAATTTATATCCATACCCATAAAATTTTTAAAGGATAAGTTTTTTTATATTTGCACAAATACCTCCTTATTGGTTGAAATGGAGCTTAAATTTAAAACCCCCCCTTTTCAGATAATTAGGAAAAAATTTCATTCGTGAAGTGCACTTCTCTCAGAGAGGAGAAAAAGAAAATGACGACCCCCCTTTTCTTTGACACACAGACAAATAAATATTACCGCCAATCTAAAAGAGAAAACAAAATGCAATTATTTTTAAATATATTCGCTTTACCCTTTCATAGAATGCCCTTTAGAAAAGAAATCATCTTATTTTCAACGAGTAAATAGCCCCCTTTTCTCGATATAATTGTGCTTGTGGGGGTTTGTTGCTTTTGTGGGACAAAAAGGGGGGACCCCTAAACCTAGATGCCCGGGAAACGATGGGCTGCCATGCCCATCAATGTTTTTTATGAACAATTTTTTACAGGGGAAAAGATACCTCCAGCATGTAAAAAAGAGAACAAACGGGACAACCCAAGGAAGGTAAGTAAGGCATAAGTCGCACCTTTGGACAAGCCCCCATCCTCTTCTTCGTTGCCCGATGGTTCATAAAGAGAACTTTCCCCTTCATGGTAATATTGTAACCCAGTCACCCACCATCCATGTCAGGTCAACGAATTTTTCCTTCATTTTGAGCATTCCAAGCCCATGTGTACTCAAGATGCTATTGCCCAATGAAGAAAAATCTGATTCGATAGAAGACTGTTATTTTATAATGAAGGGGGTGAGTATTAAAAGAAAGAACAATTGGTAAGTCAACCCAATAGGGAGTCGCCACCCCCGGGAACCAGCCTCATCTTTAGAACCCTTCAAGAGGAGGGTAAATACTTGGTAATGTTCTTTGGGTTTTTGAGGATTCATTAATTTTTTCTGACAATGGACACCACCATAGCTCTATGCAAAAGGGGAGAAGGCGCTATCAGGCTTTACCAAGGATAGGGGCCTGTGAGGTTAATTTGGGTTTTGGATCGCCCCAAATTTGTGGGCCCTTTAAATTTTATATGCAGACGCTCCCTTATTTATTAAACACTTCCAAAAGGCTATTTATTAAAGAATTATCCCTTTTCATTTAAAAAACAACGCAAAAAGAAACTTCAAGTAAGAAAATGTTTTAAACCTTCTCCCCTTTGCTAGTACATCTGTGGGCATTAAACGTAAATGGCACCAGGCAGCATTTAAATAAAATAAATAAGGAACGGCTGGAATAGGAATTAGAATGAATACGGATCAACTCAATTTTCACACGAGGGAAAATTTTTGGGAAAATTTTATAAACGCTCTTAAAAAAAATTAATGAGTTTTTTAATGACGGAAGGGGAAATTAAAAAAAAAAGAGAAGACCCCAAAAAAAGGGTTTTGTTGGAAAAATAAATTATAGTGCCGGATTATAAGAAAAAATTTTTTGAATAGTTTAGGACTTTAAGTCAGAAAAAAAAAATTGTTTTAATTTAAAGGAATTTAAAAAAGAACTCTCGATTCATTATGGGGGAATAAAAAAAAATAAAGAACTTTTAGGAAAAAATAGTAGGGGGAAATTTGGCATACATTAAATTATAACAAGGCGCGATAAATAGCGAGAATTGAGTCAAAATAAATATCAGACTATCACTCTCTGTGTGTTGACATTAGATAATTCAGGTGGCAGTATCAGAGTGAGTGGATAGCACGCTTGGCTATGATTTGGTAAGGAAGACATAATACCTGGTATTTCAAAAAGTTTTATTAGTTCGCTCCAAATTCGCCCTTTCGAAGAGATTTGGTATAAAATATGGTGTTTAGACTTTTAAAGTCCCACTAGACTTCAAACATCCAGGAATAAAGTAAATTGTTTTTGGTCGTAAACTTATCTTTGGTAATGTATTTTTAAATTCATTTTCAGCAGTTCTTTCAGCCAATTATATAGACTCTTAATCTTTTGCTTACGGTATTTTCCTTTTTGTTACTTTTGACTGAAAATTAATGTTATTCATTGAACTTTTAAATTTAAATTATTGGTTACTTTACCTTTAGTGTAGTTATTTTTGTTTTATATATTTATTTTTTAAACTAAAGGGCTATTCCATGACAATCGATACAATGAAAATACCGGTAGACTTAATTATTCTAATGAAATTTTCCTCCAATTATAGATAATTTAATAATTTTCTCTTAATTATCTTTTGGGTTGAAAATTTTTTATTTAATGAAAAATGGCATTTTTAAGCTTTGCGACTATCATGTTTAATTAATCTTCTTCATTTGGAAATAATTTGGGTATGAAATAGAAACCAATTTGAAGCGTTTCTTTTTGTTTTAAAATTACATATCACATGATCACATTTTTTTTTTTAAGTTACCATAATACAATTTTAATTTCAATTTCTCGAAAAAATAATATATCAAAATAGTTATACAAATGCACTTGTTCACTAATTTATTTATGGTATGCATGCCTAATTTCACTATCGGATCACATTCAAATTTATTTTTAATAAAATAGGGGTCACCAAAAAACACATTGACAAAATTTCTCATCACAAAACTAAACCCAAAATGAATTGGTGCTCAATGGCCTAGATTGTATTTACAAATAAAGAATTTTGTATTAAAAACTCACAAGAATATATATTTTTTTTTCTTTTACATGGTATTTAACATGCTAAGATTTATTATATATATATTATATATATTATATATATATATATATGTATTAAATCTTGCATGTTGCGTGTGTATAAGACTCCAAGCATAAGGATATTGAACATGACCATCACTGTGGAACATCATTCTTGGGTGACATAAGGTGATGGGACCAGAACATAAAACTCCAAAATAAACCTCAAGCGTTCTTGAGGAAAGTTCATTTAAGTAAGTCCTCCTTTTTGCTTTCATTTGCAATGAAGGGAAAGGATAAATACATATGTCATTTGGTGAAAGTTAACTATATATTGGTACTGAAGACACATGCTTTCAATATAGTGCACTAAGCAATGTTATGATCTGCAGACATATTCCCGAACCAAAGTTTCATCATCAGAAGAGTAAACACGGTTTATATACATTACAAATGTTGCAGAAGAACCTGATGTCGATTGGCTACTGCTTATCTGGCCTCCACCGATTTTTGGATCAGATTTTACAACGGCTTTCCCAAGACAAGGAAAGGTTAAACCTTTCGGGATAATGTCTAATAATGCATCATATGAGAACTTTTAGCCATTTTAGGAACTATAGTGGATCTTGAAAATGACTTATTCACTGGCGCCGAGCAATGTGTTTGTTCCCTTTATGGATAATCTTTTTGCATGTCAGTAACACAACAAGATGATACAGTCTATTCAAAATAAGATGTGGTGTGTGTGTGTGTGTGTGTGTGTGTGTGTGTGTGTGTGTGTGTGTGTGTGTGTGTGTGTGTATTGTGCTTGTTTTTTTAGTTGGATCTAGAGACATGCATCTAAGGGTAAGAATACCCATTTTGAAGTTTGTCTTAGAAAAAGCAGAAAAAGCTTACATGTTACATATAACTTTGACACAGCAAACTTTTACTGTCGTTAAATTATTTACAATTAAAAGCTGCTATTAAAAATAATAAGTTGGAGGCGATGTAATGCCTCGATGTAAATATGACATGGTGGCCATATTGATGACGTCATATTCCTTAACCCCACTAACGAATTTGACTAAGAGACTCATATTTGATACACAAGTGGTAGATTCTCCAAAAATCACAACCCCGCTTTCGGCAATCAAGGGTGAATAAAACCCGGATTATCTCTTTGACTAAAAGTATTTCCTGACTTTATTGCGTAATTTAGAGCTTTGTGTGTTAGACCGCGAATACACTTATGTAGATTCAGCTAGAACCCATTAACAACAAAAACTCATGTGAATAGGGTATAGTACAGTATTGTGCGTTGTGTAAAGTTCAAGAACCGCTTAATATTGTAGCTATTTGCAGCTATTTTAAGTTTGAGTCAAATTATTCTCAAATAAATTGATTAAAGAGGTTATATCTATAGTTGGGCCAGATGAAAAACGCTCATATGTGCAGAAATTATTGCAAAATCTGATTTATGACATAGTGTTAACACAAATCCAAGGGGCGATTTGGTTAATTGTTTCATCTTTTCAAATGAACTATTGGTGCTAATAAAGATGTCCATTTGATAACCTACAAAAATACCTTAGGTCTTAAGTAAAATATAGATATCACCATAACTACCAAAGAATTGACTGAGAGCATTACAGCATGGCAGATTACTGATGATATTGTCACCTCAGATCATTATTGAATTGGTTTAAAATTTGAATGTGGTGTTCGGTATCGTTGGAACAATACAATTTTAGGTTGAGACATCCTATGGACATTTCAACTTTCTCGGGGTCATAAAATGGTGAACCTAATCAAAATGGAAGGTACGCTGGAAGAGAGAGCTTGGTGTAGAGAAGAGAATGTGTGTTGGACACATTTAAGATTATAAAAGCATTTTTAATTACATGTACAAGGATTAGGAATAGACGAGCGAAAGAAGGATCAGATCCAATATGTCATGATACATCTGATGGAAAAGCGGAGAACTAGAATAATTGAACTAATGAATGTGAGATAAAGTGGGAATAAAATTGACTTAGAATGGTGAGGGATCTGATAAGATAGAAGAAATTTAAGATCTTGAATGAGGGTGAAGAAATGTAGAAGATTAAGAGGATGAAAACGTAGGGGTTAGAAGTTCCTCACTCATGATGATGATGAAAAGCAGGACTAGCAGCCAAAATCATTAGGCTTGATGCGCTAGGGGTATGTAGGAGGGCCTGCGGCTATGGCCCTAAAATATTCATGATAGTTATGTACAAAAAGAACAAACTATCACTCTTCATTGCGCCGAAAGTGGAGATTTACGTTGGTAGTGTGCTGTGAATGTATACGAGTGTATTGAAGTTCGTTTTTATCAAAATCTTTGCATCTCTTCCCTACAAAAATGCTCGTATATTTACTCTACATTTCCTAGAACAATGCCATAATTAATGCATAAGTGTGCAGAAGAAGGCACTTATTGTGGTGACATAAGCATATAGGACAGTATTACAAGATGCTGTTGTGGTATCTGGGAGGTGTCATCCGGTTGACATGGATACAGAAGGGAATTTTAAGAAGATCTGATTAATTGGTAGGTGCTAATGAGATGTTTTAGAACAATGCTAATATGAGAGCCTGAGTAACCTCAAAAGAATGGAATCTATTGAGTATTTCCCATCTTTTTAAACAAGACTTTCAAATAAACTAGCAATAATTACGCTATCCACTTTAGAAGTTGCCATGGAAATTTTTCTTGAAAATTTATCTGGGTTTAATCTATGTTATGAACAAAACTGTGGACAATGTTGTTGCAGAACCGTTTAACATATCATGTACGAAAGTGAGAATTACGAAGTGCTACGGATCGTATTAGTGAGAAAAAATGCGTGATCGTGGTCTGGTGTGGAGAAGGAAAAGTATGGTGAACTCACTTGATATTTTCAAAGCGTTTTTGAAGACTTCTACAAGGATTTGGGAAAGAAGAGATAAAGAAGAAGACTTTGGAATGGTGGGATACAGCAGATGGAGAAACAGAAGAATAGAAGAATTTGACTACTGAATGAGAGATAAAGTGAGAAAGAGTTTGCCTTGGAATGGTGAAGATCTAATAGGGTGGATGAAATTTAAAATATTTAATGAAGGTAAAGAAAAGATGGTGATTTAAAATCATAACAATGATAAAAGAGAATAGTTTAAATGATAGAATTAAATAAGACCTAATAATGGTTATGGATGAAGGGGACATTGTTTTAGAGGATGAGAGAATTTGTACCTTAAAATTATGAGTGAAGGTTAGAAGTCCCTTATTCAAGATGAAGACAAGCAGGACTAGCAGCTAAAAGCAGTAGGCTTGATGCGCTAGGGGTATGGAGGAGGGCCTGAAACATTTATTGGCCTTGTGCACAAGAATAACAGAGGAACCAACCGCTGCGAGTATAACTATAAGATGGATTCTCATACAATTGTTTGCTGGGAAGACTTCTGCAATTTAATGATGGGGTAAGGAAGGGGTGTAGTCGTGTTAAAATAGGACAATATCTGGGTCAAGGAGGACCTGTAATGGATGTGCAAGGTTGGCCACACTGGTGGTTTACTGGACCAAGGTTATCAAATTCTAACCCTGTAGGCTAAATAATCTCTCCTGTGTGTTGACATTAGATAATTCAGGTGCAGTGGAGTGTGAGTGGATAGCCTGCTTGGCTATGATTTGGGAAGGTAGACATAAATACTGGTATTTCAAAAAGTTTTTATTAGTTCGCTGCAAATTTACCCTTTCGAAGAGATTTGGTATAAAGTATGGTGTTTAGATTTTTAAAGTCCCACTAGACTTCAAACATCAAGGAATAAAGTAAATTGTTTTTGGTCGTAAACTTATCTTTGTTAATGTATTATTTAATTCATTTTCAGCAGTTCTTTCAGCCAATTATTTAGAGTCTCAATCTTTTGCTTACAGTATTTCCTTTGGTTTTTTTGACTTGAAAATAAATGTTATCATTGAACTTTAAAATTTAAATTATTGGTTTATTTACCTTTAGTATAGTTATTTTGGTTTTTAAATTCATATTTTGCAGTCTATTCAAAATAAAATGTATGTGTGTGTGTTGTGCTGTATTTTTAGTGGGATCTAGAAGCATGCGTGTAAGGGTAAGAATACCCATTTTTGAAGTTTGGCTTAGAAAAGCAGCAAAAGCTTACATGTTACATATAACTTTGACACAGAAAACTTTAGTTGTCGTTAAATTATCTTCAATTAAAAAGCAAATAACTCTCTGTTATTAATTAATAAGAAGTTGGAGCCGATGTTACGCCTCGATTTAAATATGACATGGTGGCCATATTAATGACGTTATATTCCTTATCCCCACCACTGATTATTTACTAAGACTCACATATTTTGATACATAAGTGGTAGACTCTCTAAAAATCACAACTCCACTTTTGGCATATCAAGGGTGAATAAAACCCGGATTATATCGTTGACTAAAAGTATTTCCTGCGTTTAATGAGTAATTTCGAGCTTTGTGTGTTAGACCGCGAATACACTGATGTAGATTCAGCTAGATCCCATTAACAACAAAAACTCATGTGAATAGGGTATAGTACATCATTGTGCGTTGTGTAAAGTTCAAGAACCGCTTAATATGTAGCTATTTGCAGCTATTTTAAGTTTGATGAGTCAAATCATCCTCACATAAATCGATTAAAAAGGTTATATCTATAGTTGGGCCACATGAAAACGTCATATGCGCAGAAATTAATGCAAAATATGTGTTATGTCATAGTGTTAACAAAAAATCCAAGGGACGATTTTAGTTAATTGTTTCATCTTTTTCAAATGAACTATTGATGCTAATAAAGATGTCCATTTTATAACCTATAAAAATACCTTAGGTCTTAAATAAAATATAGATATCACCATAACTACCAAAGAATTGACTGAAAGCATTACGGCCTGGCAGATTATTGATGTATTGTTTGTTACCTTAGATGATAATTAGATTGGATTAAAACTTGAATGTGGTGTTCAGTATCGTTGGAACAATACAATTTTAGGTTGAGACATCCTATGGACATTTCAAGGTTTTCTGGGTCATAAAATGGTGAACCTAATAAAAATGGAAGGTAGGCTTGACGAGAGAGCCCAGGAAGTTAAATAACTCGATCTGGTGTAGAGAAGAAAATGTGTGTTGGACATATTTAAGATTTTAAAAGCATTTTTAATTACATGTACAAGGATTAGGAATAGACGAGCAAAAGAAGGATCAGATCCAAATATTTCATGATACATTGATGGAGAAGCGGAGGACTAGAATAATTGAACTAATGAATGTGAATAAAGTGGGGATGAGATTGACCTAGAATAGGTAAGATCTGATAAGAAAGAAGAAAGTAGAAGATTAAGAGGATGAAAAAGTAAGATTAGAAGTTCCTCACTATGATGTTGACAAGCAGAAACTAACAGCCAAAAGCATTAGGCTTGATGCGTATATGTATGGAGGAATTCCTGAGGGCCTATGGGCCTGAAACATTCATGATAGTTATTTTTAAGAAGAACGAACTATCACTCTTCATTGCGCCGACAGTGGAGAGTTGCGTTGGCTGGGGACTTTGAATGGATAGCCCTCTTGTTTAAGCCATTTAATGCCACCCCTATTCTAGAATTCGCACGCAAAGAGTGCCAGAGACCTGCAGGGCTATTATGACCATTCGACGCAAAGTTAGCTGTTTACCGCTAGTTAGCTTCCCCTTTCGAAGAAAAGATAGCTTTTTGGGTTATTATGACCACCACACTTTGTATCGTCCGCTAGGTTTTTTTTAGCTTCGACTTTGCTTCTAGCGTTAACGCACAGAATAAAATCAGTTTGCCGTCAACAGTTGGCAACACTTTTCCAAAGAATATTACCCTTTAAGAAGTTAGAGGTTTAGAAATTAGGTAAAATTTATTTCAAGAATGCTGGTGTTCATGACTGAACATTATTCATTTGTTTTTTATTTTCCCAAACAGCTGATAAACAAGTCACATTATTTGCAAGAACGATTTAACCTAGCTTAATTTAATAAGTTTTTTGCATAATTTTGTTTGCTTACGATTTGAAAAGAAAAAATACTAGGCCTACATTATTCAATACACATAACATTTTGGGTAGAAAAAATAAAAATTTGTGAGCTATTCATTAAATTAGTAATGTCAATGGGGAAATGAATAAATTAGTATGAGAAGTTGGCAAATAAAGAAACAATGTTTTTGTAAGATGTATGCTTTACGACCCATGCTTTATTCTTCATATATTCATGTTGAAACTGGAAAAGTGTGTTTTATTATATTAACTAACAATAATTTCAACCTTTTTATAATGTAGACTTCTCCTAATATTTAGGCCTAATTTAATTTAAAAAATTTTAATTTTTAACAAAAAAAATATTGCCTTATAAAACTTTGTTTCAAAAAAAAACATTTATCAAACAGTATAATAATATTTTGTATTTTGGCTTTCTTAGTAGGCTATTTTAAAACCATCCTCGATTTTGTCAAGCCAAAAAATTGAACGTTCAAATATATAGGCCTACTGTAAGGTGTTTTAAATTTTATATTGTTTGATGAAATTGAGGTTAGATAAAGAAACTTCCTATTTATACAGTACTCCACCTGAACATATATAGGCAAACTTTGTGCTAATTTTTTTAATTTACAGTGTTGAAAAGTTTCTCACGTTTGAGATTGAATCAAATATGCGGTGTTTAAGATCTTAGAAAATAAAACTAATTAAAGTTTATGAAAGCGTTCAAGATCTCCCAAAAATTGTGTTCACACTGAATATTTTCGACAAACTTAATGTTATTCGTCCTACTAAGTTAACAAAAAAAAGTGAACGAAGAGGATGGTTTGGATGGCTAAAAAAAATAAAATGCATCTTTTACTTAAAGGGAAAATTATTGAAACTTTAGTTAAGTGAGAATATAAAATTTTATTATATTTCTTTATAATGATTTGTTTGCAATTTATTCACTTCAGTATAACTAGCTTTAATACTAATTATTGGTTTCAGATAACTTTGGTAAACCTTTTATGATTAAAATCTAGGTCTAAACCAACCAAATCGCATGCAAATATTAAGCTAGGGCCTATTTAGTTATTTCCAGTCTTGGCTGCAATATTTCATAGGCCTACAACCCCCCATTAATGTGGATAGTAATTACTACTGTATGTATGATTCAGTTTAAATATGATTACATCATTAAAGTTTTGTTGAGGCATCTTAAAAATATTAGGCCTACGTTTTATTATTTTGTTTGTTTGTAAGGACTTTATTTTTGTGTAGCGTTTAAATATGAAAGATTTTGAATAAACAAAGAATATAAATGACACATAACAACAAACACCAGCCTGATGGGGCTCTCGAATGTCAACTAACATAGAAACAAAAAAACACGCTTATAATGGAACTCTTTGTCGCCCTGGCGGGTTGATTATTGTGATTTCCCGGGTCCTCGAGGCGGGAAAAAATTTATTTAAAAACCCACCCAATCGCTGGTAAGTGGTCGACAGAGACCTTATACATATACAGTTGTACATTTAGGGAGAAAGACAAGGTGGAAAACATTGAAGGATGGGTGACCGGACGTGGATGGGGGATGTATGATTGATGGTGAATAGTAATGAATTTTGATAGTGTTGTGTTTTTAAATAAAATACATTCAGTGTAAGCGTGCTATCCAACTTCTTGGCCTAATTATTATATAGGCCTATTTAAAGCTAGATTATGTGAAACACACAAAAAGTTTTGAGGGAATTATATTTGGCTAATGAGATGGCAAGTTTAAATAATGTAACACAAAAACACGTAATAAATTACAACAACTAGCAAACATAACCTCGTAACGCAAACCAAAGGACAAGTAAAATGTTCTGCGCAACTTAGCCGCAAATCAAAGGACAAGTAAAATGTCTTGCGCAACTTAGCGTCACGCTACTAGAAAAATATTTGCGCTCGCAAGGACTTTGCTTTCGCAAAGTGGTCGGCCATAATAACTTTTGACGCAGAGTCTAGCGTTTCTCTGCTAACGGTCGCAAATTCGTTATGCGTCGTGGTCATAATAGCCCTGCTGGTAGTGGCTTTGTGTTCGAAGAAGAAAGCCACAGCTATTTTCTCATTTTCATGTGTTTGCAAGAAAGTTCGCCAAACTTTTATTTATGAAAGTGATTATATTTTATAATTTATTATTTTTATATTATTTTTAATCCACATATGGTGGTCCTTAATGATAATGAAATAATACAACATAGCTAAAATGATTGGTTCCTGAATTTTTAATTTAATTTTAAATGTTAATAACACCTGTAAAAAGATATTATTCATACATTTTCACTATTATTATGTTATAATGCATTTAGTTTATGCAAGAAATTAAAGTTTTTAATATATATGATTATAAATAGGAATTAAGGAATTTTTATTTTGATATCCTACATTAGATATTTTTAGGATTTTATTGCTTACCGTACAGTAAGATTTATTATATTGCTTACATCATCAGTCAGGGCTATTATAGTGTCTTAAATTCTGAGAAAATCTAATAATTTAATCAAAGCGCGGATAATTCTACCAACATGCTTTAACATAAACAGATCTACATAGGAATGTATGACATACTAAAATCACATATATATGAAGTAAATTAATAAAAAATACCAATATATCAGAATATAAAAAATATAGATAGGAATGATAACAGCATACACACAAACATACTAATATACTGCTATGCAAAATATTTTACCAAAATAATAGGTGCACCTTTCTAGTTTAACTACCATACACTAAACTTTGCAAACAATTTTTAGGATTGGCTAAACTTCAGTTACTTTCGTGCATGAATAGGGTAATTCTAAAAAATACTTTACAATAAGCATGTGCTTCAATATGCAAAGGCTTATTATTAGCACTAGCCAGCTAGCCAGGCTAGTTGCTCTGATGCATCTAAACTATTACAATTAATAATATTGTCCTTCCAGTTGTCTAAATAAATACAATATGTCAAAAGTGAGCTATACAGAACACATACGATTATCATAAAGTGTATAGGATTAAATAGAGTAAATTTAAAATTTAAAAAAAATAACCTACACGATGATGAGCCATCCTGGCAAACATTCCCTATTTGGTTACACTAGTTTCAGCGGTTTTCATCGGCAACAATGTAAACTCCTCGGCATAAATTCCAAACGAATTCAAACTTCATGAGTAGGCCTATAAACCAAATAGGCCAGAAAATGTTTTGGCGCAGAGTCAATATGGGCTATAGATTAGTTCAACCTACTGTATTTAGAAAATTTAATATAATTTTTAGCACCGCGTCTTAGTACCCGTACGGGTTATATGCTTTAAGTACTAATTACGCTAATTGATTAGGAATTGTAGAGGTTCAATTAGAGGAAGTGAACCTGCATTTTGCGTGGAAAAACCATTTAGGAAAAAACCACCCCCAGTTCACCCGACAGAGATTCGAACCTCGATCTCCCCGTCTCTCAGCAGTCGAGCTCAAAACGACAAGCGCGTTAGCCAACTACGCCACCGAGGCTGGTAATATTTAGAAAATTGGATCTATAAAACAATTTAAATTCTAAAAAAATATAATGTGTGCGTATGGAAAATAGGAAACATGAATAGAAAACTTGAATAGCCCTATCCTATTTCCAGTATACCACAGCGTGCTTGTTATTTGAAAATCACTATAGTTTCTTGTCGAATCAAATGGAGATACGACATTAAACGCCGGTAATGTGGCCCAAAGCCGGTCCCAAGCCGGTCGAAAAAACACAGAGGGGCGGTAGCACTATAATTATAGGATTAGGAAATTTTTCTGAATTCACCTGATAAACTGAAGACGCTGAAATGGACTGATGGATAACTACAAATTTTGGCAAGGTTGGTTCGGTCATGTTTCTATACAAGGTAAGATTTTTTATTCGCATATTATTTATTTCCGTACTATACGTACTTAATGCTATTTAGGAAAGAATCACCCTCAGTGTTACTCTACCGGGATTCAAACCTCGATTCTTCCAGCCATCAGCAGTCTAATCTATTGGAAGAGGGGACGCCTTATGCTATGTAGACACTGAAGCAGGTACAGTATATTGTATATATGTTTGCTTACTTCCATGATAACATATTTAATTAAATTATACGATTAAAACACCATAGTAAAAATAATACAATGGTATCTGTAAGGTATATATATATACATATATATATATATATATTATATATATATATATATATATATATATATATTTTGTAATCCATCCCTGCTGTTTCTTTACATTATCTGCTTCCGTTCCTTTCCCTACCACCCCCAAGAATGCGCTCGAAAGTTTAATGGGCTTAAGAACTTACGATTATGAAACAAGGGAACGAAAATAAAAAAATAATCTCGTAAGCCGTATAATCCCCCATTTGGGCTTCCCCAAAAGAAGGTAATTGGGTTTATCCTGTCAGTCGTCAAAAAGCAACGTTACCAACTTACTGGTTTCTTATAAGTCTGAGCTTTTTTGGGTGTTTGTTTGTTAGTTGGGAAAATTAGTACAAAAAAGGAACCTCCCAATACCCCCAATTTTTAAAATATTATGTTTTTTTATGGAACTTTGTTTGGTTTAAATTGTAATATAAATAAATAAGTTTTTAGTATGATATGTTTTTAATAATAAGAAGAAGAATAAAGAAGGTTGAATAAAAAAAGAAAATGCACTTGAATTTGCGGGACTAATAGTTGTAAAACAAAAATAATTAAAAATAATTAGAAAAAATTTTTTTAAATGATCAAAGTTTGATGTGTTTTTGATCTATTAAAAATAAGTTAAAAAGTAGAAAAAAGAAGCCCACTGAAAAAGATTTTTTTTAAACTAACAAAAACTAAAAAAATTATTGTTGAGAAAATAGTAGGTGGATTTTTTTATAAATGACCTCTCCATTTCACCAATGATTACTTTCTTTTTGTAAAGTTTTGTAAACTCTATTTCCATTTTAACTAAACAAAAAAAACGATATATATTTAAAACATGTAACTTGTATGCCCCAAACCCCCATATTTATTTTTAATTAATAAGTTTTTTTTATTTACGAGGGTTATTATGGTTTCAGGAACCAAATTTTTTAATCATAAAATTTGGGGGGATCGCCCATGTGGCCCGGTTCACCAAGGTTTGTTACACAAGCATGCACGGAAAACTGTGATTACGCACCTTTAAATAATTATAAAAACCACAAAAACATTGTTAGAAAATACCCCTTTATTTGGTCTATACTCGCAAGGGGGCTAGTCGGTTTTTCTCGGTAATAGTGAGTTCGGGTTTTTTGAACAGTGGGCACTGAAAGGGTCTTTTTCGTCAATTGGTACTCGTCTTTTCAAAACGCAAATAAAGCTAATTTTAAATTTTTTTAATTATTCATCAGTTCTACCCCCTAGTGTGAAAAAATGCATACACAACCCGAAGAAATAGTAAGACAAAAAAATTTTAAAACAGATAGTAAAATTCGCGTGGGTGTCTATTTCTTGGAGTTATTGTAACATTATAACAATACTAATAATCACAGTAGAAAATTGAGCCCTGGGATACCCCCCCCAAGCCTTAAAGGGGGGAAAATATAAGCCAGAACATAAAAATATAAAAGGGGATTATTTTATTTGGGATTGTCAAACCCTATGCAAATTTAATAATGTAAATCTACTGTTGTTTGTAACTATTTAATAGCAGCAAATGGGGCGCTGCAGTTGGGCTGGTGCCCTGGCCAGAAGGCTCACAACTGCTACGCGGTTAGGGAGTGTGCTACTGAACATTGGGGCCATTGCTGGACAACATTCATTGAGTATTTATATTCATATTAATTTGTAAGGAAAAAATTGTTTGGGAAATATTATGTAAGGAACATTGTGAGAAAAAAGACACACTTATTAATTGAAAAAGAAAATTCAGTAAACCTATTAAAAAAAAAAATATGTTTAAATTAAAATTAATTTGGAATTTGTAATATAATGATTAGATGAACATTTAGTTAAATATGTAATATTTAAAAATTTTTGCCCCATAAGCTATGTGAAATTACAGTTCTGAGTAAAAATAAGAATAAATTGAAAGTTAAATTTAACCTATTTTTGGATCATTCAGTTTCTAATAAAAAAAAGTAGTCCTAAAATCAATTAAACATCAGAATGTATTAAAAAAGATAATAGATATTTTTGAAAAATGAAATTAGGTTAATAAGTGCTCACATAAACCTTCCTTAGCTTGTTCGTTTAATTCCTCTCCTTAATATTTCTTCGTTGGATTGAAAATTTTTTGACGACATGTTTCGGCTATTCAGCCTCATCAGGTTTGAGACAAACCAATGCAAACAGATTTATTGAATTTATTTTACTTATTTACTTTCTAATAAAAATTGTTTGCATTGGGGTAAAGATTTTCTGGGAAAATAGAATTTAAATTTTTCCCCCTGTGGCGATTGTAAATTGGTAATAAAAACCCTAAATTTCAAAAGTTTTTAAATTTTGTTACGCAAGGGAATTTGGGGATTTAAAGATAGGTATTAAATAGTAGATTACACAAACCCCCAAAAAAAATGAGTGTCCTCACGTCCACTTTTTCCCCAAAATTTAATGGAAGAAAGTTAAAATTTTTTAGGTACAACAAGTTTTTTGAAAAATGGGGTAAGTAAAAAATTGTTTATTAAAAACAAAATTTATTAAAATTTTAAGCGGGCCCCCAAATAAGGGTTTATTGGTCCAAGATGATTTTTTTTTAATGAAAAAAGGAAAATTAAGAAAAAATAAAGAGGTGCCCTGTGTTTTAGTAACAAAATCTATACTACCCTGATGTGTGCCCACGAAAATTTTGGGAAAAATCATTAAAAAACCCAAACTGTTGTTACAATCCCCACATTTATGCCCGTTTCGAAAGTGTCTGTTGGCAAAAGGTTTTGGGAAAGTTTTTGGTTTTGGGGAAAGATGGTTTTATTGACTAACGGTTGGTAATCAATTTTTTTTTAGTTATGGTGTTGTTTTATGCCCAAATTTATCAATGGTGCCCCAATACCTTGCAAATTTCTTTTTTCCCCCGTTCCCCTTTTTTTATGAAAATTTTTCTTTAATTAAAAAAAAAAAATATTTAACCCTTTTTTTGGTGTAGAGTCCCGGGGGATAGTTACATTTTTTTTAGAACAGATGCAGTGCGGGGTTGGACATCTATGGTTTGTTTCCCCCAAAAGAAGGAATTAAATGGACCCTTTTCGGGGTTTCCCCGTGTTTTACTTTTTTTTTAAAAATAGTGCACCAAAAAAAACAAATTTAAAAAGCTATTTGGAGGGAAAGGGAAAAAGATAATTACTTTGATGCCCCGTGGGGGTTTAAAAAAAATATTAAGGGGGGTGATTTGGGAGGGAAAAGGAGAAAGGGAATTTTATTGGCATTAAAAAAAAAAAACTCCCTGTTCTATCCCCAGGGGTCACGTGTTTAAAAACATTGCTTTGGTTTTCCTTTCAAAGGAAAGTAAACTTAAATGATAAATAATCTTGTTTTTAAAAAGTTCCTACCCCAAGAAAATAGGTGCTTTCGGAGACCCGGGTTTTTTTTTCCCCCCCAAAGGCCAAAAAATTTTTTTTTTATGAAAATGTGTGTTTTACCCCTCCACATGATAAAAAACGGTGGGGGCTTTTTTGTGCTTGTCTTAGTTAAGTTGGATTGAAAGGGTTATTAACTTGCAGGACAGGGGAAAAATAAGGTGTAAATTTTTAAAGTAAAATTTGGTTTATTTAGAGTAAATTCAAATTTTTAAATAGTAAAAAAAATAATTTAGAATAAAATTTACATTAATAACCAAAATTGAAGGAAAATATTTAGATTTATTGGGCCCTAAAAAGAAGGTCGCATGGGCCTTGGAAAAAGAAAAGGGGATTAAGTGGGGGATCCCCGAAGGACACCCTTTAAAGGAAAAAAAAAATTTTTAGGTCCCAAAATAAAAATTTTATTGATAATTTTTTCAATTTTTTTTTTAATTTCCCCAAAAATTAAAAAAGAATTTTTTTTATCCCCGAAGTTTTATTTTAACTTTTTTGTTTTATTTTTTTATTTGGAAATTAATTTTGTTTTTAGTAGTTAAAAATATTAATTAAAAATATAAAATTTGTAAAAAAA